>JAFIRS010002284.1:0-232349 GCA_018342105.1 Gonioctena quinquepunctata | reverse complement strand
CAATGGTTTTCATGAGGGCGCGCGCGTGGGTAATGAATTTAGGAGTATTGTCTAACCGACAAGACGAATCTCCAAGCTAAGGGCTAAGTCTCAATAGATTGCAGCATAGAAACAGCTCTACCAGGTGCAACACCTTGCCAGGTACGCGACTCGTCTACAGACAACTCCGAGTTCCAATATCGAAAGCTATTACAAGAAAGGACACGACCTTAGAGGCATTCAGGCACAATCACACGGATATTAGTTTCGCACTACCGCCCGCTCGAGAAAAGTTTCTTGATGACTTTTCTCAAAAACCGATTTTCTTCACTAACGAAAAACTGAAAATTTCTTTTCGATAGCCCATTACAGGTTTCTCGATAGGCACCAACTTTTATCAAGGATAAATTTCATACTTCTTGGGATTCATAGCATTCACATTTAAATTCTCCAATATTTTTACTTTGTGCCAAAATATATTTTAGGCACTAAATACTTGGAAATTGTTTGTTACTTCAACTTCAAAACTGCAAGAGAGAAGTGAATTGTGATTGTTATTCAATCTTCATCATTCTCTTGAAATGATAATCAAAGAATAAAACCAAATTATCTTTGAAATTAAATATTTTATCATCTGAAATACTGCATACAATTTAGTTCATGCCAAATAAATGAGTCAGAGAATGGAGAAGTGAACTTCACAATAGCCACTAAGAATAATTCTTTTAAATAAGCCTTTCTTCACGAAACCTTACGGATATTGGGTTAAGAAATTCCTTATAATTTCAGTTGCACTCCACTATTCAATTCGATCTCAAGTACACCCATCTTCAGAAAGATCAGTATGTTTCAGTTAATAGAGGTTATACCATAGAGAAACTAAAAATAAAGAGAGTTGTCAAACCTGCAGTAAAAGTTGGCACCACGTTTAGACAGTGGCGACATATCTCGCAACTGGCCGAACTAAATACAGTTGGTGATACCGATTGAAATAAGGCGGGTTTTTCAAATGTGTTACTTTTATATGATTGATATGATATATATTTTATAAGTGATCGATTTGCCATTCTTGTATTCCATATGAATGGTTGTATCATATGAAATACAGGAATGGCAAATCGATAACTAATAAAATATATACAGTAATCGATTCGTAGAATCTGTTAGTTCGTTCGTGGTTAAAATAAAGTTTCAAAGTAAATCTTTATTTAATGATATCAAGAACAAAATTAAAGATCTTATAAGACAAGAATAATAACTATAAAAACACATTTTATTGTATCTAGGACAAGGTACAACTACAGACAAAACAATAATAAAACTACAGACAAAACTAAATTAAAAATATTCTTCAGTCTCATCATCAAATCAACCAAAATAAAAACAAATTACATTTACAACAAACCTTCAATAATTTTGTTCATTTATTAGCACAAAGGAGAACGAGTAGGTATACCTAACAAGTACTCCAGTTTGATGATAATCTTCGTACTTCCTCAAATGGTGATAGGAAATGGAAACTTCTTCTTCTGCAGGTGCCATCTCCATTTAATGAAGGTTGGCGACAATTTCGGCATACTTATTGCGGTCCTGAGTGGTACGAATTAAAGATGATGTGTTCATACCGGTCCAGTCACGTATCTTTCTTAACCATGAATGTTGTCTGCGTCCAGGACCACGTTTTCCTTCGATTTTTCCTTCTATTATTAATTTAAGTATATTATACTTGTTATTACGGTATATGTGGCATGTGGCGGCCCAGATAAGCGGTCTTTCTTCGCTTTATTGTTGTAATTAACTCTCTCTCCCTTCCCATACGTCTAAGCACTTCATCGTTAGGTATATGTTGAGCCCATGATATTTTTAGTATTCTGCGGAAGATCCACATTTCAAACGACTCGATTCTGTTCATGGTGTCCACTTTTAATGTCCATGCTTCTGCTCCATACAAGAGAACTGAGTGCACGTATGCCTTTACAAAACGGTATCCTAAGCTTAAGTTCAGAGTTGCGTTACATAATAGGCTTTTCATCTTTAGGAATATGGCTCTAGCTTGTTCTATACGTGATCTTACTTCGACGTCAGGGTTTATATTTGTCGTTATGTTGCTGCCAAGATATTTGAATTTCTCTACTTTATCTATTGCGGTATCGTAGATGTTTATGTTCAGTTGTGGGTTTGGAAATCTTGTTATGGCCATTATTTTTGTTACATTAATTTTCATGCCTAATTGATCTCCCACTTCTACAACTTTGTTGATTAGGCGTTGAAGGGCTTCTGGATTGTCTGCAATGATAACCGTGTCGTCTGCATAACGTATGTTGTTTAATGTCCTGCCGTTAATTTTTATTCCATCCTCGTCATCGCCTATTGCTTGGTTAAATATGTGCTCAGAGTATATATTAAACAGTATTGGTGACAGAACACAACCTTGTCGTACTCCCTTTTCTATACACACCGGTTCCAATGTCGTTTGTCCACATCTAACCGTTGCTTCTTGGTTCCAATAAAGATTTTTAATAAACTCGATGTCTTGTTTGTCTAACCCTTTTTCCTGTAGTAATGTCAGAAGGATGGTATGATTAACTCGGTCGAAGGCTTTCTCGTAGTCCATGAAACAGACATATACCTCTTTCCTCATGTCTCGGCATTTCTGGAAGAGTATTAATAAGCTGGCTAGTGCTTCCCTTGTTCCTAGACCTTCACGAAATCCAAATTGGGTATCGCTTTGATCGGCGTCACATTTGTGGTAGATTCTAGCTTGTATAATTTTAAGCAGGATCTTAAGTACTTGGCTCATCAAGCTTATCAGTCTGAACTCATCACATTTCTTGGCTTTTGATTTTTTAGGGAGGGGAATAAATACGGAGGTAAGCCAGTCTCTTGGGATATTACCTGTTGCATGAACTTTCTGTAGTAGCTGAAACAATGGTAGCAAATTCTCTTCTTCTAACAATTTTATCATTTCAATGTGGATTTCGTCCGGGCCCGTTGCTTTTCTGTTTTTACTCAATTTAAGTGCTTTTATTATCTCTGATTTTAGAATTTTTGGAGCCTGTTCACATTCCTTATTCCTGGAAACTGATGGACGGAAATATATCAGTTTGTGAAAAAATTTCTGCAACTGATGGATGGAAATAAGTATCAGTTTGTGAAAAGCAGCTTGTATTTTACCTTGTGAAAGAATATTTCGAGGAATTTCAGCGTCAACTCGAATAACAAAACATTCCATTTTCGACGTTGGGTTCATAATTCAAGTCCATAGTATAATTTCTATAATTAATTTTTCGATGACAACAGTAGAATTATTCTGAAATTATTACGTGGTTTGTCATCTTCTGACAAATGTCGAAATTGGAAAATTATCATGTCAGTCGTCTGTTGATTGCGGGCAGCGCCTCCATGCGCGACTGGCCGTACCAAAAACTTGGTGGTCAAGATCGCCAATGTTTCAAACAGTCTCTTTATTTTTAATTTGTCTATGGGTTATACATTTCACTGAAACCCCCCCTGTCATGGCAGCGGTTTTACTGCGCATGCCCATGTGTGTACCATGCGGTACAGTAGGGCTCGTTCCAGCAAAACGACATTGGCCTTCTAGTTCTATGAGTTCTGTGTGTTGGATATACAAAATTACCAAAAGAGACGTTATTCTCTTTTCAACGTGAAAATACTATACTCTCAACAAACTCTACAGCCAATTTTAGGAGAACATAAATATTTGTCGTCTGAATAGACGTACTACTCGATTCATTCGAAAACCATATCGAATGTTTCAATCTCATACATGGACATTATCGTGAGCTCCATATTATTTCTAACTATTTGCAAGTTTATTCAAACCCACCAACTCTGTGTTATGAGGATGGAATGTTGATGTTTGATGTTTGATGTTTGCTCATGATTATCATGGGTTTAGACAGTTACAAGTGAACTGTTTGCACTGACATATGCATATGCAACATTTCAGCGAATAATATCGTTTTATGACGAGTCATAATCATCGTAATGAAGTGCGCGTGGGAGTGCATAGGTTCATGGGCGCACCTCTCGAAAAGTAAGGGGGTATTGGGTACTTTCATCACAGGGAAACGTGTTTTCCGCTGACGCTTCATACGATGTAAAAATGGTCAATTTTATGAAACCAGGGCCGACCCCTACCTTATAGCCTACCTTTTTATGGAAAGCCAAAAGGTCCAGGCACAGCGCCGGTGAGCACTGTATGGAATAAACATTTCGTTACCCTTTAATAGTTTCCACATGAAATCCCATCATAATTCATGAAATTTCATGAACGTTACATGATGGCGTCACCAGTCGGTGACAATAGACCTTTCCAGAATTACCTGTGCAGGTGAAAGTTGCGCGCGTCACTTGTGGGCTGAGAATGAATCTTATTGGTCAATCATTGACAATTGACAGATGACATTCTTTTGGATGTTGGATGCTATTTGTTTATAGAGTTTTTGAAAATAAAAATTTTAGTATGCCTCAACAATGTTGTGTTACCAAGTGCTGGTCACGGTACGATAAAACCAGTAGGATCTCATTTCATTGCTTCCCTAAACAAGGAACCATAATGCGGGAAAATGGTGACTGGCGATTGGGCTTGAAACTCGGAACTGGGACGCAAAACAAAACCACAGCTAAATAAAAGTGTCTACATCCTTCCATCCATAATCAATCAATGAAACCACTTCTGTCATAGGTTTGTTCGCGCCACTTCACAAATGATGATTTCATTATAGGGGGCAATATTAGAAAATTGAAGAAATGTGCTATCCCGAATACTTTAAGATTAGAGCCTTCGTGCAGCAACACGCAAGATTTGCCCACTGCATCATCTACGGTAATATTAGATCTTTGTTCTGGTTAATATGATTACAATTAAATGATTTCGTTTTAGACTGCCATCGACACATATGAGCAAATGGAACATGTTCCACATCACGAAGGAGATGAAACTCTATCTAGAAACACCAAACTTTCAAGATCAACGGTATTTATTTAAAATTATTATTGCTGGAATGTTTTAATAATAGTGACTTATTGTCCTAGGATCCTTTAACAGAAGTCTCGATGTCGTGGTCAAACCGAAGCGGGAATAGGAGCGAAGTCAATACTAAGGTGAATGCTTTTACTCCTGTATATAGCAATTTATCAAAAGAGCAAAGTCATGCTGAAGATCAGTTGAATACTTTCACTACACCAAAAAAGGTAGCTATACTTTGTATAATAATACATTTTTTCTTGCTAAAATATTGTATTTTTTTCTTCAGGTATTCTCAAATAAAACAATGAAAGCAGCCAACCATTTTCCTATGAACATGACTTGGATATCGAAAGAGTATGCCAAAGCTGGGGACGAATTGACAATACTAACATAAATACGCAGCCCACTCTCGCAAAAGTCAACCTCACACAAAAATATCGGAGACCTGTTGAAAAACCATAGATATATTAGGGAACGAAATTACATACCACAATCAAGAAATCAAAAGATTACAAGAATCAGTACAGCCAATGAAGCTAATGTCGGGCTTAAATATTAAACCATATAACGTTTTCTAAATGAATAATTTTATTAGTTTAGCGATAAGTAGTTAAGTTTGTAAGCAGGCCTGACGAAAGAGCGGGAAAGCTGGGACAAATTCCCGGGGCCCGGGTCACAAAGGGGGCCTGAAGCTAGGACCGCTAAGTTGTGCAAAGTATAACCATAAAGTATGTCTCACAACGTAACGGGCTATACCGACTTCCAACTCTTTATACACAACGCAAAGGGTTGATTAAAGTTCTGCCGCGCAGCTCTCTCAGTCTTTGTTTTACTTGTTTTTATTTTTAATATAATACTTGTTTATTTTGATTTTCAAGCATTTTCATTCAATGATCAGATCATCAAGCCTTTGATTTTTTTTAAATCAGGAGTAATATTGGTGAGTAAATTAAAGGTTTACCATGATTATTTTAAACGGTCAATATTTAAGAGGGCCCGAAACATATAGCTATCCCGGGGCCCGCACCAACTCGCAGGCCCGAAACATATAGCTATCCCGGGGCCCGCACTAGCTCTCGGCGGCCCTGTTTGTGAGGTAACTATTGTTATGCCAACTTGTAAAGTTGGGCTTACCCATAGATAATAAATAAATTGTGCTTTATTACATTGTGTTAATTTGTTCAAACTTCTGTGTTGTATGAAACACAAATGTAAATAATACTTAATGGTTTGAATTGTAAAGGAATATTTTAACAATAATAAGTCTTACATTTTCTTCTGTAAGTATGGCATCCGAAGTGGTTTTTGAAAAAGTGCATATATACACTAGCCATACCCATACAAATTTAATTAGATAAATCCTTGAAAGCGGAATTTTTTCGAACTACTGGGAACAACTCACCTTCTTGAAACCCATTCATAAATAAGGAAAAAACATTGAAAACTATATAGCTGTTTGCCAGTCTGAAATTCCAAAATTATTTGTTGTCTCATAGCAAATTCATGTGGGATTAATTATTGATTATTTACACGAACTTGATCATAAATGCTCTAGAAAATGAATACTAGGTCGGCTATTTATACAGATTTTTCAAAGGCGTTCGATAATATAAATCATCTTATTATCAAACTAAGAGCATATGGTTTTGGAGAACCAATCGTGAATTGTATCTTCAGCTTTTCTGAACTTTTGCTTGTACTTTCAGTCGATTATCAGTATAAACTTAAAAACCAAAATTTACAATCAGTATTACAAATGGAAGTTCTAGGGATTATTTTTGACACTGAATTAACTTTTATTCCTCAAATCAACCTAGTTGTTAGTAAATCACAAAAATGGTTATGATATGTACAAATAAACTGATAATTTTATAAAAAGATACTCCTGTGTCTTCCTGTTTATTTATTTATTGTAAAACGGGTAACCTCAGTAAAATACAAATATAAGAAATCTTGATCGATACAATAACACTTAAGACTAACATAACTCGAAAAATAATAAATGTCACTTGTAAATGAAGTCTGTGTGGACTTTCATTCTTCTTCTGTAGCACTTCGCTTTGATTATAAAATCAGTTTTGTGAGCAAACACATCGTGGATATACCTTTCGGCAAAGAATTTGTAGCCAGGACTACCTTGTCTACAAGTCCACGATTTCGAAATAAAAAACTCCGCATTACCAAAACTGAATACTTGGAAACGTGAAATGTCTTTACTCCAATCCCCATAATCCATAGTACACATGTTGCTTGATAATGCTTGTTGCACGATAACATTCAAACATTTAAATTTAAAGTAAAATCATAACAAAGGTTAACCTCATTAATGTAAATTACATTTTAATGACAGAATCAGTTGTCACCAGATTTACGACATACCAGGATGGCCAACATCACAGATGAAAATGCTCCTGGTGTGCTCTCTCTTTCCAGTTCTCTCTCACACTAATGTTTGCGCATCTTTTAAATCTGCCCACAAGTTGCGCATGAAATATACCTGTTTCTCTCTCATACTGGCTCAGTTCATATCTTTTATCTCTGTTCTACGTATTCTGGAAAGGTCTTTTCAATCACGGCATAGCACTCCGATGTCTAGATAACTGACAGTCGAACGCTGCAAGAAATATTTGAGTTGGTAGGACTGATATCGGGGTAGAGAATAAGATGCCTAAAAACCCTGGTGTATTTACTGATTAGATTTTGTTTAGAATTTTTGGGGGACAATAAATGAAAAACGGTAAATTCTGCTCAGAACTTCTTCAGTAGATGGCGCGGTCAAGGAATGTTAGTCGTTTGTGACACGCAAAATATCAAACTTCAAACCTATGAAATTTTCTCATTCTGTCAACATTACTTCATGCAAAAAATAGTGAATTGATCGTTTACAAAGATTATAGTTCTACGAACAAGATCCCGCTCAGAACAGTTGGCGCGAAAATGAGATGAAATCCTCGAAACTTACTACAATGTTTACATCTTTCTGTCAAAAATAAGATTTTTCTTGAAGTGATTTTTTCAAAGTGATTCCTTCTGAAATGGCCTTTCTGGGATCATGGAAACTTCCACGAAGGAATGAGAAAAGGTGGGAGAGTGGACTGATGTCTCTAGATGATGAATTAACTTGAAAATTGAGGGGATTGAAAAATGTCCCCGATGACATTGTTCCATTAAACTTTCCGATACAAACTATTACCAAGCCATTCACTGCCCATCTCTGCCGGACTATAACCTCTCTAACAACCTTCTGATATGAATAAAATCAGAGAGTTCATTGTAGATATCATAAAATCTGTTGATAAAGTTGAGAAATCGATGAATCCTGATGTGCGACAGTCTAGCTGCTTACAGCTATCTTAGAGTGACTTATCAGGAAAAGGTGAGCCCTACTAACAAAGTTGAGGGGAGAAAACAATTATCTAAATGCTTCTCTTTTATTTTTTGGTAACACCCGCATGAGATCGGAGAAGAAGGACGATCTAAACCAAGGAAGAACAAGGCCCACTCCCAAGATCGATAAGGCTTATGACTATGATTAGGATAATTATCACTTTTTAATAAACACATGAATTTCACAAGTAAGCGTGGGCTTTTCATTCTATGAAGATATCTTGATTTTGGCTAGTGAATTCCGAACCGTCACAGATGGTCCCATGGCTCTTTGGAAAAAAATATCCACTATATTTAGAATTTTCCAATACTTTCAGTCAGAGAAGATTCAAATTAATTTATACATATACGAGTCATTTTACTAGTAGTGGAGTAATATTAGATTTTAGCTTCAGAAAGTTAGGGGACTGTGGGAACTTTTTACTGTACATTAGTGATGATGTAAGGAACAACATATAAAAAGTTACCAACCGTGAAGTGTGTGCTTAGTTTATTATTTAACAAATAAGTTGCAAAATTACATTGTTTATTGAATATCTTAAAAAATTAATAAATGAAAAAACTGATACTGCCATTCGAAAGAATGGAAGATTTTATATAAAAAGGTGTATAAATATTTTTTTAAATGAAAACTATAAGGCTGCAGATTTTTTTTCTAACATACGAAAAGGTGATGTACATCAAAGTAGAATTTTCTATAAAATCAATTAAAGATCTGCCATTCTATAAATTTTCAAGATAAACATCTGAAATTTGTACAGTTTAGCCCCAATTGAAAAGGTGTGCAAATGAAAAAGAATCATAAAATTTTATTTAAACAAATACAGTCGTCAAAATATTGAATAATTTCAGAAAATGAATGAATGAATTTTTAGGACATGCTTCAAAAACCAAAAACTCTAGTTCAAAATTGATATCAAGATTTTTCAATAGTACTTTCTAAAGCTTGTAATCTGTACTTCAAGAAGGTTTGATTGGTTTTATTAAAAAAATTGAATTAATAATAAAATTTCGACAAAAATAAACAAATGTTGCTCCGAAATCCGTGAAATTTTTTGTTAAATAAAATTTAATAACGTTTAAATAGAAAAAAAAAGTTTACCTAACCAACCTATATTCATATTACGACCTCAAACAAGGTATATGCAGCGTATTTTTTTGTCTTCTTTAATATTAGTGTAAATTGTATCAGATACAAAAATATTAGGTTTTTTAGTAAATTGACGAATTGTTCATTTTTATAAATGAGTTCCTGTTTAAAATTTTTGTTTAGAATAGAAATATAAGTTTATCTTTCGATGTACTTTATATTGGATCGTAAATATCATATTTGAATGTTAGAGAGAGATTGAACATCAGAGAACTCTTGATCGGTTAGCTTAGTGCTCACCTGACCCTCTACGTATGAAATCTACCTTTACGACTGGCCACGCCATTATTTTTTCAATGTCATATTCTGGTTCAGCGACCTCAAAAACCCCTATAGCATCGATTCGGGTAAAATTTGCCTAACAAAATTGTTTTTCATTGTTTAAACAATTGATAAACAAGCAGCGCACGAATATAAGTTTATAACTTTTTTCTGCAAGCAATTTCTAAGTAATATCGGAGGGTTTTAGGAAAATCCATAGAGTCCTTCAGTATTCCAAAATAATGTTTTACTCCGCTATATGAAGGTAATTTGAGTTCTTGCGATAAGTTAGTCACGTTGTCTGCCAAAATAGTGAACACCTCTCAATTTGAACAAAAGCTGAGAGGTTCTTTCACCCAGATAGGATTCGAGCCAATTGAAGCTCCGTCCTCTGAAGCTATAGAGATGAAGCTTATGTAACAGTCAAAAGCTTTAGATATGTCGCAAAACACTTCCTTCAGACTAGAATATAGATTTTTCAGAAAGCTTTGGTTTGAAAGCTAAATTAAGTAATTGTATGTAATTTACAGCACTTCATAAAATCATTATCCGCTCCATCATAAGATTTTTATCATGAGCAAACAGGGACAGAAATACCAACTCGGTGGAGCCGTATCAATAGAAAATTAACCATACAAAATAAATTGGTACGGTTCATAATTAGAATTATTTTGGAACACCTCTCGAAAATTCTATATAACACTGACATAAGTACATGGAATAGTTTGTTCTGAAATATGTTACATCGATCGATCAACCTCAAAATATTTCACAACGAATTGACATAACCTTAAAGGCTTAAAGGCGACAAAAGCACAATCACAGATCGGATCAGAGACACAAATCACAAAAACACCCTGTGTGGTCTGTAATTGCAGTTTACTGAATTATTACAAGAAACGACGTCGGCGCCATCTGAAACTCTAGATAAATCCCTTTATCAAGGGGGCTGGTGTCCCCCAGTTTGTCCCAATATTTTACAGGTATAAGTGAATACACCATGCATGGTTTTTAGACATCTTAGTAGAGAAGAAGAAGCTTGACATGCTATCTCTTGGGCTGAAAACTCGGTAGCGAACGGTCGATTTGTCGATTTTGAGCTTCTCATTTTTTACTTTAATTTTTGTTCACCCTGTACAAACAAATCAAATTATTAATTATCATTGAATGCAGTATTGAAATACCTCTCAGATGGAGTATCACAAGACATCTATTTCAATTTTGAAAAATTACCGTACGTCACTACGTCAAAACCAGTGACATAACCTCTTTAGAATATACATTTGAAAATCGGCATTTAAAAACAAAAATCGACTACTTTCAGGATTTTTGTCAGAACTATATTGCTTGCGAAATATCGAATTTGTTCGATAATTTAGCTGCGCACTGTATAAAATAAGCATAGTAGTTTCTGGAAGATCGATTTTCTTTCTCTTTCTTCAGGAAGGAAAAAAATAGAATTTTGATCGCTACAGCACTATGAGTTCTTTGATTGAGTTTCAATGATGATGTATCAGATAAAAATTGAAAAGCACAAAGTTATTAAAAGTTTTAAAAACAATTCAAATTAGCTATTTTTTTTTTAATTTGAGCTCCACACAGCTCGAAATAATTTAGAGAGTGAATATTTGGCAGCTATGAAATCAAATACTAATTTCTAGAATGTTACTAAAATCATATAAAATTTAAAAAGTGAAAAATTTTATTTTTATGAAAAAAATATCACTCGACAGTTTCTACAACAGGTGTGGAATGAAAATGGGGAATCAAACTATATATCACGCTCCAGTGCCGTTCATTACTATCAAATAAACAGACAATGTTTCATAAATGTTGGTAACCTTCGAACTTGATGGTAATAACGTATGATAAGGGTAGATAGTTTGTAAGCTCGGGGTGAATAAATCGCCTTAATGAACCTTAATGAAATCATAAATAATATTAATAGTATTAATGTAACGTTCATATTAAAGCGCTCATCTGATATGATGAGTATGACGTCATCACAAATTTGGAACTTTGCTGAACAAACCATGATAAAAATATGCCTAGTTGGGAGCTGTCATTCACCCAACCAACGTGTATGATTTTGGAATTATGAATGCAAATCGACTTGATTAATGTCCTTCGTGCATATTGATATAAATATTCTGTATGTCTTACTGTATGTATTATTTCCGTGACACAACTCATGTATAGGTAAAATTCAACCATATCATATTTCTTTACCTTTCTCTTTTTTCCCCGAGGAAGTGATGGACATAATTGAATCTTTGAAGGATTCAAGTTGTCCGGATTTCTATGAATTGAACAGCGCGGTGATTAAAGCTTTAGCCGATATTATTGCTTCTCCAGATGCACTGAAGATTTCAGTTGTTTTGCCATTGCTAAAAAAAGGGGATCCCCACCTAGCAGAAAATTTTCGCCCCATTTCCATAATTCCAGTTATCGCGAAAATCATAGAGGCGCTAGTCAAAACAAGGTTGATATCCTACCTGGAAACAAACTCCTTGCTGTGTCCAGAGCAATTTGGCTTCAGAAAAAATAAATCAACCACGAGAGCTATTCCGAGCGTTATTTCGAATGTAGTTGATGGACTCGAGAAGGGGAAGCATTCTTTTTTAACGCTTTGTGATCTGACTGAAGCTTTTGATTGTGTATCCCATGATATATTACTTGAGACATTTTTCTGTTATGGCATTGGAATTTTTTAGGTTTTATTAGCATGGGCGATCTCAGTGTGTTTCGGTTGAAGGCGCCAAATCAGCATTAATGTAAATCGTCCATGGGGTTCCACAAGGCTCTGTTTTGGGACCAACCCTATTCATTCTGTATATCAATGATTCATATTATCAATTATTACCGAAAACATGCATTCTATTTGCTGACGACACCACACTGATAGATCGTAATAGTAAATTAGAGGAACTAATTGACTCTTCCAAATTCACCTTGCAAATGACAAATGAGTGGTTCTGTTCAAATAAGCTTATGCCCAATTCTGCCAAAAATCAGAATCATATTATATTTTCAAACTCCTCACCAACAGATGGGAAAAGTGTCAAGTTACTTGGTATATCCATTGATGACAAACTCAACTGGACGTGTCACGTGGAAAACCTGTCGAAAAAATTATCAAGCGTCACGTTCTTGA
Organism: Gonioctena quinquepunctata; assembly: GCA_018342105.1. Classification (NCBI taxonomy): domain Eukaryota; kingdom Metazoa; phylum Arthropoda; class Insecta; order Coleoptera; family Chrysomelidae; genus Gonioctena; species Gonioctena quinquepunctata. The sequence continues at coordinate 219,425 of JAFIRS010002284.1, read as the reverse complement.
TTCGCAGATTGAAAAACCTTGTTGGTGCAGATACAGTCATATGACTTATGGAATTGTCTTGTGGGGTAATTCGTCCAACTCAAACAAAATTTTTGCTTTACAAAAAAGGGTTATTCGAATAATATTAGGGGCGGGCTACAGAGATCACTGCCATGCTCTATTTATTCATCACTAGATCATGCCTCTTACTACCGCTCTCATATATTCCACTCTGCTTGAAATACATAAATAAAGATCAGATTTTGCTCTTTCAGCGGACACGCATTAGCACCAAACAAGGTTTGGAAACCTCTTGAGAACACCAATATATAGACTCTCTGAATCACAGAAAAATTCATTGAATATAAACCTATATAATAAATTACTTTGGAAATAAGAAATATGAAATTTTACAATTTTACGAGATCAGTGAAATCTTGTCTACTGATAAACTGTTTTTACTCCGTAAAGGACTTTTTGAACTATAATTTTAACATGGATGATCTAGGCGTTTAATGTGTTTGTCTATTCAACTTTTATACCCCTTTCTGTATTGTTTACAATGACTGAGTTCTAATTTTATTCCTGTGTTGTTATGTGATGTATCACCGTGGGAAATTTAGTCTTACTCTTTTAACTTGTGACTTTTAAGTTTTTTTTTTTCAAGGACCTGCTACAAATGTATTATATATATATATATATATATATATATATGGACGTAGTTATTAAATCTATCTCTCTCTCTCTATACTGTGCCCTTTCTAGCTTTGAAAAAGAAAATGAATGATTTTCGAAAAGTTAGCAATGATGAAATAGTGTCCGAATTTGCAGTCTCCAGTACTCACTATATCCAAGCGGTAATTAAATTAAGTGATGCGTAAAAGAAATGTAAAAATTAGAAATTTGCCTGTTTACTCCTCTTGCGATCTTCTACTGCGCAAGGTGGCACGTATGACAATGGACGGCTTTCAAATACCGAATCTTGACTTTTAGTAAGGTAGACTATCACAGGAACGTTGAAAAAAAAACAGGACGACAATCCAAATCGATTCGGGCAGGAGAAGCTAAGCCTTCCTCTTGAATCAGATGTCCAAAACCATCATATTCCCAAATCAATAAGGGAAACGAGAATATTTCAGATTCCTCCAAAAATATTCTCAATGGGTGAATTCTCCAAAAAACAAGGTGCTCCTTGAAAGTAAGGTCCTCCGTAGAACCCTATAATAATTAATTTTTTTTGTAACACAGCTGCATACAAAAGTTGCCAACGGCTTACCTTCGATAAAGGGTTCATGTCGAGTACACGAAAAATGGTGAATGAGGAATCCACAACAAAATGACATGGCTTACAGAAATACAGCCCTTGAGGTAGCAGTGTCACACTTCTCTCCAACGTCAAATTTGGAATCGGGTGGTAGAAATAGAAATTATGAAGACCCCTGGCCTTCCAAATAACAGAACCTTTCGCCATCACGTCACCTTGGATTCCCCTCTCGCATCGAGAGCCACCCATTGGAAGAAATTACTTCCATGAGAACAAAACATGATTAGATTTCACGAAGATAGCCGAAGACTAATTCGAACCTCACATTCCTTCACTACGAACGTATTTACTTCCCAAAATGAATGAAAACTGAACTAGACGATTTCAGAAAATACCAAATTCAAGAATGAGCGGACCACTTATGAAATTTCTAATGGAATAGACCTGTCGGTTAGACCCTAGGTAATTTCCGAAGAAATACTCCGTAAGTGGCAAGTCGATCTTCACCATACTCGCTCACGACCATCCGGATGTTCAAGGCTAACCCTAGTTTCATCTGTGGAAAATACTTATTTTTAACCGACGAAATAAAAAAGGAGGTTCTCTAGTCGACGCATATATTTTTTTTATGTATGATCACGCATAACTTTTCACAGAGCAGTTTGATTTCGATGATTCTTTTTTAATTGAATAGAGTATACTTTGACGTTGGTCCTATTTGAATTTGAAAAAAAAATATCACCCTTGAGGGTAGAAAATAGGGGATATTTATCGTTCATCCACTGAATTTTTACCCGTTAACCGATTCTACCACTCATAACTTTGTACTGGATTATCCGATTCAGATGATTTTTTCTTCAATGAACAGGGTATACTTCAGAGTTGGTCATTCTGGAAGAGAATTATCCACCCCTAAGGGTAGAAAAATAGGGGATTATTAATTTATCATCTGTGAACTGATTCTGTTGGAAGTTGGCACACATATAGGTAGTTCCAATGACACTATAACATAATGGATACTTGTAGTCAATAGTTATTAGTTGATTTTAGCCACAAAAAAGTGAAGAATAAAAACCTTCTAAGTCAATTATAATTGACCCCCTAAACTAATGTGAGTAACTAATTTTGAGTCGGCGCCAAACAAACAATTATATTACTTTGAAGAAGTAATCAAAACGCTGCCGTGCATCTCGCTGCCATCATTTCACGCTTTACCTAATTCAATTGCTAGTTTCATCAATTACTATAATAACAACAGAAATATTCATAGAAGGATAATTAAAACAAAAAAAAATCATCTCAATAAAAGACTTTCTAATGCCAGCAATAAACAGAAGGAAACCTGGAAAATTGTTAACGAATTGAGAGGAAAAAATAATATTTGAGAAAAAACTAAAAAAACACGCTTTTATAAATAAACCAAACTAAAAAGTAGGAAATAAATAATAGTTTAAAAAAAACTAAAAAACACGCTTTTATAGAAAACCAAACTAAAAAAGAGAAAATAAGAAAAAAAAATTATTTGAAAAAAAGCCTAGGGCAGTAAAGTAAGAAATGTCTCAGATCACAGGTAATTGTTGGCCGAGGCATGCATCCCACGCTTTTTTTTAAATAAAAAATTTTTTTTTCTTATTTTATATTTTTTTAGTTTGGTTTTCTATAAAAGCGTGTTTTTTAGTTTTTTTAAACTATTATTTATTTCCTACTTTTTAGTTTGGTTTATTTATAAAAGCGTGTTTTTTTAGTTTTTTTTAAACTATTATTTTTATTATTTTTTTGCAAATTAAAAAAATGGAATAATCTTATCAAATTAGTGTATTTTCATCGGTCCTCGATAAATCTACAAAGTTTGAATTAAATATGACCGTTTGAAGTGGGTCAAAATCGCGCCCAAAGGAGTCGGTTACAAACAAACAAACATACAAGTGAAGCTTATATAAAGCGTGTAAGAAACAATTCAATTCCCGTAAACAGTTAACTGAATTCTGAAGAACTGAATACATTCTACTGTTCTATAGCCGACAAAGTAGCTCATGAAATAATGTGCGAAGCAAATACTTAGGATTACATGAATCCCATCGCCATATTGTTATTTACCGACTTATGCAAGTGAAACAAAAGAAATTCTCAAGAAAATCAAAAACAAAAACTCTTCAGGATGGGATGATATATCATTAAAAATATTTCTGAAATTACCCGTCAATGTTTTAGATATTCTGGCAGATGTTATGAATTCATCAGTTTTGAATGGCATTTTCTCATCTCGTCTGAAAATTGCTGAGGTCATTCGATCATTCAAAGGGGTGATCCAAGCATACCATCAAATTTCAGGCCCATTTCTTCATTACCAACTTCAGCAAAAGTTATTGAAAAACTAATGAAAAAAAAAATATTATACTTGAGGAAAATAATCTCATCCTTTCCAAACAGTTTGGTTTTCGAGCCGCAAGAAGTACAAATGATCCAATGTTTTCTTTCCTCGAGGAAAATCATCTTCAACTGAATGAAGAGGTTACAGCTGCATTATTTTGCGATTTGACAAAAGCTTTCGACTGCGTCAATCACAATATATTGCTGCCAAAGCTCGAAATTTATGGTTTTGGAGGAAACCTTCTACTGTGGTTCAAATCTTACTTATCAGGTCGTGTGCTAAAGGTGACATACAATGGTAAAACATCTGCTGAACAGGAAATAAAATACGGGGTACCAGAGGGATCTGTTCTCGGTCCTCTTTTGTTTTTACTATATATAAACGATTTAGCCGATTTACCCATTGATGGAAAACTTACTATCTTTGCAGACGATACATCCCTACTATAGCACAATAATAGCACGGTCACGATACAAAATAATTTAGAAAATGATCTGGAAAAAGTCAAACAGTGGTGCAGCGTAAACCTGTTAACGAATATCTTAACATTCAAATGTATTATAGATTATGTCTCGCAATGAACAAATAATTGAGCCCAAAGCTGAAATTGAATTCTTAGGGCTACATATTGACAATAAATTGAGATTTGAAGACCACATCAGCCAACCATGCAGGAAATTATCCTCAAGTTGCTATGCCAAGAACAATATCATCCAACATGGATTCTCTATCATCAAGAAACGCATACTTTGCGCTTTGTGAGTCTCACTTGCGCTATGGAATTTGTTTCTGGGGTGCAAGTTCTCAAACTTTAACCAACTCAGTTTTTATGCTCCAAAAAAAGGGCGCTGAGATTTATATGTCAAGCAAAAATAAGTGATTTCTGTAGACCTCTTTTTTCATCACAACAAATTTTACCCCTTGCCTGCCTCTTTATTTTAGAATCAGTTTGTCTAATTCATCAGAACTACAAGGAGAACATTATGCCTCATCAATCGAACTACGAAACCAGACTCATTTATAACATCAGTCTTCCTATTCCCTCAACTTCTCAAATCAAATCCTCCATATTTTAAAATGGAAAGCAACTATTCAACCATCTTCCTCTTCCCATCAGGAAAATAAATAATAATTTCAAATTTCGTAAAGAGGTTAAAAAACTCCTTTGTCTAGGAGTCTATTACAATGCAGATGAATTCCTCATTGACAATTTCACAACATGTACATTGTGGATACTCAAATATACTTTTGGCTTTCAAATACATACATATATATTTTTTAATGTTGCCTAAACTTTGTTACTGTATTTATATTTTTTATTTATTCAAACTTATGTTGGTTATTTCAGTTATTTGGTAGCAAGAAATCACTTCTGGCTGAACCTCAGATATATATTATCAATCTGAAATCAACAATTGTCAACATTTATACACCTACATATAATACAATGTGTTCATGAAATATGTATAATAAACTGCAAATATAACGTTGCTAAATTCTATCCAACACCCCCTCTCAACGTGGATTGCCTTATAATGCCTAAAGTTTTCAAATGCTTAGTTAGAGTAGGACTGCTAAGGGATTTCGTGAAAATATCTGCAATCATGTCTTGCGTTGGTATATAAAGAACGTCTATCTCCTTCCGATTGAAAACTTCTCTAATATAATGGTAACGAATGTCTATATGTTTCGTGCGAGAGTGGTAAACAGGATTATGAATCAACTTTTGTGCTCCCTGATTATCGCAGTAGCGTATTGTTGGTTCATCAAATTCTATAGGAAATTCCAGCTCCATAAAAAAATTCGGAGGTAAACAGCTTCAGATAAAGCAACATATTCAGCTTCTGCTACCAAGTTTTTCGAATTGATAGTTTTCAATTGCTTTTCGTTGAGGTGGCCATTTTTTAATTTCACTGAGGTTCGATGATTCCGCTACAGACACGTATTCTTCAATTTGCTGAATATGGTATAGTTCCTCTTTTTTAGCTTTCAAGACAATTTCACTATGTTCGTTGATAATTTCAACATGATTTTTCAAAAACTTTGTAATCTTTCCTCTAGATGTTGCTTTCGAAATTGAAATTAAATTTGTTTTCAGTTCAGGTACAAATAGAGTGTTTTCAAAATTTATTGTTCTTCTTCCTGATGGTTCATTATCTACTGTTATCTTGACAGTTCCTCTTCCAAGAATATTTGTTGTTCTATTGATAGCCAGACAAACCTTTTGATTATTCAACGTATGGAAATTTGTGAATTTCGATTTGTCGTTGCACATATGTGATGTTGCACCGCTATCTAAGCACCATTCATTTCTTGTATTGTACTCCATCCAATTTTCTTCTATAATATTTGTACCTTCCGAAATCATGAACAATTCTCCATCTACTTCAGAAATTCCTTCTGCCTTAGATGCTTCGTGTCTTTCATTTTTAACTTTCGAACTACAATCTGAACTTTTATGTCCATATTTACGGCAGTAGTTACACTTGAAAGGGAAAAACTTTTTATTTTCGTCATTGCTGTTGCTTTTGTAATTCTTCTTGCTCTTCTGGTCATGATTTCGATTTTTTTTACACCACTTACTATTGTATTTCGTGTATAGAACTTTTTGTGTTGCCTCTTGTTTGTCGGATTCTTTTCATGAATTGAATTTGTCAATTAGTTTAATCTTTAACATCTCGGGCTTAGGTAATTCGTCTCTTGTTTCAATCGCACATCGAAAATTTTCAAATGTATTGGGGATGGAATATAACATCAATATGGATAGGATGTCATCTTCAACATTGATTCCTATTTCTCTTAGTTGGTCGACTACATTGAAAACATTATTCAGATGATCTGTCATAGTATCACCTTCTTTCATTTTTGTGAGAAGCAATTGTTTCAATAACGTTGCTTCTCTGGCCGGTCCCTGAGATTTGTATGTTTGTTTCAATTTTTCCCAGACTTCATTTGATGTGGAGCAGTTTTTGATAATAATAATTCTGACGATTGCATTGCCAAAATAATGTCAGTTTCCGATTTTTGATCTTTTTTCTTCCAAATTTGTTTCTCTTCTGGGTCCACTGGTTCTTTCAATTCACCATTCACATACGACCAATGATCATTTTTGATTAGGATCGCTTCCATCTGTATACGCCAGGTATCGGAATTTTCTTTACACAATTTTTCGATGTGTGCGAATGTTGATGCCATTGTAATTGATTAGTATATCAATACAATATATTATTTCGCAACTAGAAATGGCCTGGGCCCATAACCTGTTGGTTATTTCAGTTATTTGGTAGCAAAGAAATTACTTCTGACTGATCTTCAGAATATATATTATCAATCTGACATTAACAATTGTCAACATTAAGATGTATAAAAACCCTGGTGCTTGCACTTATACCTGTAGAAGTTTGGGATCGACTTGGCGACACTTGGCCTACTTGATAATAGAGATTACTAGCGTGTCAGATGGCGCCAATTTCGATTTAGTTTCAATTCGGTAACAGGGTATATTTATTTACTCAGATTTCTTTTTGAGGCTAACTGTGCGCGGGATACAATTCTAGCTTTGCTATTGGTTTAAAAGAGACATCTGTCAAACTTCACCAATAGCAAAGCTAGAATTAGAAGCCCTCGAATATTGCACAAAGAAAGCACTGTCGTGTTGTTTTTCGTATTTTGTACGATTTGAATTTGAGGTTAACTGCATTTTGACAGACGGAGAATTGGAAATGAAATTGTCATTAAATTGCAGAAAATATAAAATTCAATGCATACAATATAATGAACTATAGGAATATCATTATCAGTCAATTCGTCAAGATTTGTACTTGCTTTTGGTACTAAATACAGGCGAAAATTCGAATCTGCGGCTTTATACTGTACACACAAAATGCAAATGTGGCCCATTCTACAAAAAGTATCCTCACACACTACACTACCTGAAAATAAACAATTCCTCGCGCACTAATGAACTGATGAACGAGTGGTTTTTTTAAAGAACAAGCTCAGGAATAAGCTAAGCAAGATTTCATATCAAAGAGATGAAAAACGCATAGATACCGACAAAACACTGAAAATAATTTCATATAAGATATAACAGGTGGTGTCCCCTCAAAAATCTAAACAATATCGAATCAGTTCATTCACCAGGGTTTTTAGACATCTTAGTCAACATTTATACACCTACATATAATACAATGTGTTCATAAAATATGTATAATAAACTGCAAATATAACGTTGCTAAATTCTATCCAACAACTTATACAGTGTGCTGTTTTTTGAAAATGTTTATGTACTAATTTTTATCTTGGGTTTAAGTAGCTTTGTCAACAAAATTAATGTTTTTATGACAATAAGGCATTTCTGATTCTGATTCTGTTCGTTTGGCGCCGACTCAAAATTAGTTACATTAGTTTAGAAGCTCAATTATCATTGGGACTAAGAAGGTTCATTTAATTTTTTGCTTTTCAGTTGATATTTTCGTCGTATTAATTTTTTGTTAAAAAGTTTTTCAATCATCCACATACCAGTTTTGATGATGATGAAAATGTAACCTGGCAACTCTGTGCTCTAGTAAGCAAGGGCGCAGTGGCTGGTCTCCCACTGTCTAATACAGCTTCATTTAACCGTCTTCTAACTGTTCTAGAAGAATGTGCGACATTGCCAGTAGCTTCGAGTTCGTTTCTCATCATAGAACTAGCGGCAGTCCTGTTTCTTGAAGCATATTGTCTGAGGAAACGTTCATCTCGGTCGTTAGTACATCGTTTTCGCCCTTGCTCTGGCATTCTAGAATGAGTTCCTACTTCAGAAAACGTTTTACCATACGCCTTATTGTGGAACGATGTTTGTTTAACAAATTGGCAACATGGTTGGATGGTTGGTTGGTTGGTTGAAAGCTGACGTGCCAGAGACAGGGTTGGCACTCAGCTTCCCTTGACACTGCGACCAGATAGGGTCTATTGTATCATTCTGTCGTCAGTGGTTCCTCATTCAAATAGATTTGTGCCTTTAATTAGGTTCAGTAGCCTGTTGATGAGGTTCTTCGGATTCATGCCTGTTTCCGGGCTGATCTCTTCAAAGGTTTTGTGTCGCCTACTACTTAGGGCGTCACAGTCGAAGATAATATGAGAGGCTGTTTCTTCCTCTTCATCACAAAGCCTACACACCACGGTTTCCCTGCGTACTCCCATGGTGTTTAGGTGTTTTCTTAGGCCGCAGTGTCCAGCCAACAGACCTATTATTATACGTGCCTTCGTTCTGTTCAGGTTCAGAAGGTCAGCCGTCAGTGTCCGGTTTGGATGCCCCACCATGACTTTGCTGTATATTTGCCCGACAGTTTGATCCCAATATTGTTGGTGTCTTCTTTTTATCCACTCGTCGATCAGGGTTCTGCAACGGTTGTGTTTTGCCAGCTCGATGAGGTTCTGGAGGCAGTCCCAGACCAGTTTAGACTTTATCTATATAGAGTTGAGTGCTTCGATAGCACTTTGACAGTCAGATAGAATGTAGATGTGTTTTTTCCTATAACCACTTTCTAGATTCTTCTGAATGCATACCATAATAGCATGTGTTTCAGCTTGGAATATCGTGGAGCATTTGCCAAGTGGTATTATGTGATCCCTTCTTGGCCTTACCCCATGTATTTCTGCTCCCGTTCCTTCAACTGTCTTTGAACCGTCTGTGTACCAGACTATGTCCACAGTTGATTGTGATTCTATACTCGGGGCCCATCCAGATCCGTCAATTCGGGTTTCGAATGGTTTTTCGAATGAGTATAGGGGTTGCATGTAGTCTGAAATCATTTCGAGTTCTTCGATGTTGATTACATGAGTGATTCTGGTATGTCCAGGTGTTCGGATTCTCCAGTTTTTTGTTTGTTTCAGTCTGTATGCACTCATCCTGGCCTCTCCAATGATATGTAAGTCAAGGGGTTCGAGGTTTAGGATGATTGCTATTGCAGCTGTTGGAGTGCTATTCATTGCACCCGTGATACAGAGACAGGCAAGCCTCTGGATTTTCCCAAGGTTGGTTTTTGCCTGTCTTTGATTTGTTTTTGGCCACCATAAGAGTGAGTGAGTGAAGTCTTATTACCGCTGTGTGAATCCAGTGCATGGCTTTCGGTTTGAGCCCCCAGGTTTTTCCAAAAGCTCTCCTGCATATCATGACGGTTATCTTGCATTTATTGGTTACATGTTGAAGATTCGGGTTCCAGGTTAGTTTCTTGTCAAGAATCAGCTCTAGATATTTCACCTGCTCTACTACTTGTAATGTTTCATCGGATAGTCTGGGAGGTATGGGATCTCCCATTTTTCTTCTCCGGGTGAAGGGAACTGGTGTTGTTTTGTTCGGATTTGCCCTTAGGCTCTCTCTGTTACACCAATCCTCTACTGTCCTCAGTGCATTTTGCATTAGCTCTGAGGTTGTTCGAGTATTCTTTCCTTTGATGAGGATGACCAAGTCATCTGCATACCCTTGAGAGTAATACCATTGGTTATTCAGAGAGATGAGCAGTTCATCTACAACCATGTCCCACAGAAGGGGGGAGAGTATGCCCCCCTGTGGGGTACCTCTGTAAATTTCAAATTGCTCTGTTCCTCGAACATGTTGGCTTGGACCAGTCTATTGTGAAGCATTGAGTGTATTCACCTGCAGGTGGTTTCGTCAATGCCTCTTCAAGTGGCCGCAGAGACCATACTTTCAAAGGAGGTGTTGTCGAAGGCTCCTTCGATGTCTAGGAAAGTGCATAGTGCAATTTCTTTGTTTGCTAGAGACTCTTGAAGCCTTGAAACAAGCTGATGAAGTGCTGTCTCGCATGATTTTCCTGTTAGATAGGCATGTTGGTTTTGATGTAAAGGCCGTTCTACAAGAGCGGTTTCCGTTATGTCTCTATCTATCAGTTTTTTTAGCCCTTTCAGTAGAAATGACGATAGGCTTATTGGTCTGTATGCCTTTGTCTGGTCGTATGAGTCCCGTCCAGGTTTTGGAATAAAGACCACGTTTACAGTTTTCCAGGTTTGAGGTAGCCATCCCAATGCTAGGCTCAGCCTGTACAGTCTGCACAGTTCTGGTGTTAGATATTCAACTCCGCTCTGAAGTAGTATGGGAAATACTCCATCTGGGCCCGGAGACTTGTAAGGCTTGAAGGAGTTTATTGCCCACACTACTTTTGAATGAGTTACCGTTCGTTTAGCCACTTCAAGTCTGCCCTTTTTGCCCTCAAATGAAGGTTTGCAGGGATTTCATATCTGGGGTTTTGGTTTGTGGTGACAGTGGATCCTGAGAAGTGTGTATGGAGCAAGAGTTCTATAGTTTCCTTCCCAGTGTTGGTGTGATTTCCGTTGGGTTTTTTGAGAGTCCCCAATGGATTGATGGGGTCTTTGGAAAGAATGCGGTGGAGTCTTGCTCTTTCTGAGGTTTGTTCTATGTCCTCACAGAACTTCCTCCATGACTTTCTTTGTTCCCCTCTGATTTTTATGTTGTATTCTGTGAGAGTTTTGGAATAATCCTCCCAGTCACCAGTTTTTTTCGCTCGATTGAATTGGCAACATACTCTGACAATATCCCTCGTCCAATAAAACTGATGCCCGCACTACCTCGTGTTCAGTTAAATTCCTTGTTCAACTCATTTTTCCAGTTTTTCAGAGTCACAAATAAAACAGTCAACCATAAAAACGTATTACTTTCGAAAAAGTAACAAATCATACGCTTCATTTTATTGCACAAAATTGTTTATGGTCTAAAAAATTCTTTGAAACTGTAAATCTAACGAATTGTTTTGATTGCTGTCATTAACAACGAAACAAAATTGAATTCTCAAAAACACCGAGGGTATCACCAATCACCAAATCATTTGTTCTTTGTGTAGTTGCATACACGTTTTGTACGAGGCTTCTGTTTGACCGCTGGATTGGTCTGTGAAACCTCTGAAGGGGAAACCTCTGAAGTCTCGTAATAAATTCATCCAGTGTCCCAAAATATATCGTCTACGATCCAGAATTTTGTGTAGTCCGCATTGTTATTATTCGAACGAATCCCAAAGGCGAGGGAAGTTTCATTTCCGGTTCTCTTGTGATCTCGGGCGTGACGTCCCAACACCAATAACTCTCGAACGATCAACAAAAGGAAACGTAAATCGGAGAATATTAGTCCGCCAAAAAAGTTCGATTTGTTCCTTGACATGGTTTTATGGGTATTGTAACTTTCCGCTCTCAAAAAACATCCACATAAAAAAACTGCGTTTGAAATTACGACATTTTTATAAGATTTTGAGAACTTATATATATATATATATACAGTGCTAGTCAAAAGTCCCTCCCCCCCTCGTATCTTTTGAACGGGTATACTTATAATAATGAAATTTGGAGGGTGGAAATAAACGGATGTAGGCTTCTCAACTGGTCATAACAGGTGACGCAATAGTCATAAATGACGTCACAAGGCCACTGTGACCAATAATTTTAAATGGGACCCTATGGCAAGTGACAGCTCGTTTGAAAGGTATTGAAAATACCTATTCAGTCATACCAATTTTGTTTGGGTTCCGGCTGATTTTGATTGATAAATTGAAGAAATACGAAAATTATAGTTTCGCATTTAATTAATAAAGATTTAAGAACCAGTTCTTATAATAAGTGTTCAAAATGTGCTCCATCTACTTCCTGGCAGTAATGCATCCTATTGCTAAACTCTTGTCGTACTCGTCCCAGTGTGTCAGCGGAACCCTACATTCTTCAACAATTCGTTGTTTCAGAATGGCAATACTGTCAGGTGCTGTAGCGTAAACCTTAGATTTCAAGTACCCCATAGAAAAAAATCTAATGGTGTAAGGTCCGGTGACCGAGCTGGCCATTCGATCGAACCTCGTCGTCCAATCCATCTACCACGATATTCTTCATCTAGGTAACGTCTTACTGCACCGTAATAGTGTGCAGGAGCACCATCTTGTTGAAACGTTATTTCCAAGTTGTCGAATTCATCTGGATTATCTTCTAGAATTTCAAGAATTAACGACTCAATATCATTTTGTAACATCTCCAGATACAATTCACCGGTTAAGTTAGCATTGAGAAAAGAGGCCCAACTATGTGGTTTCCCAAAATACCTGCCCAAACATTTACTTTTCTGAAATTGAGTATGTTTTCACGAAAGATGTGAGGATTTGTGTCACCCAATACCTCACATTTTGAGTGTTAACATTTCCATTGAGAAAGAAAGTACTTTCGTCACTAAAACAAATTGTCTGTATGTAGCCTGGTTGTTGGTTCATTTTATTGGACATAGTTTCACAGAATTCTAGTCTTCGGTCGGGGTCATCATCTGAAAGTTGGTGCACCATTTTTAATTTGTATGGATGAAATTTGTTTTTAGCCAACACCCTATGTACTGTCCTTTGACTGACTTCACAGATAGACGCAACTTGGGCTGTGGAAGAAGTAGGGTTTACTACCATTTCTCCAATTATGTCAATTTTTTTGTCATCACTAATTGTTGGTCGACCAGATCGTTTGGCATCTTGAACACTACCTGATGCTTCAAACTTCCGAAGAAGCTCCCTCAAATAAACCCTCGATATAGGGCGATCGGGGTACCTCTCATTAAACAGTCGTTCCGCTGCATGGAAATTGTTTCTACATTCACCAATTATTAAGATAGCTGCTACTTTGTCGACTACAGTACGTACCATTTTGCCTATGTAAACACTTAAACGTCTCGTTAAACAAATTTTCAAGGTATAAACACTTTTGACAAGTAGATAATTCAAAAACGTCAACCTTTTTGACAATTAACCAGAGGCGTACTTTAAAATCTTTATTAATTAAATGCGAAACTATAATTTTCGTATTTCTTCAATTTATCAATCAAAATCAGCCGAAACGCAAACAAAATTGGTATGACTGAATAGGTATTGTCAATACCTTTCAAACGAGCTGTCACTTGCCATAGGGTCCCATTTAAAATTATTGGTCACAGAGGCCTTGTGACTTCATTTATGACTATTGCGTCACCTGTTATGACCAGTTGAGAAGCCTACATCCGTTTATTTCCACCCTCCAAATTTCATTATTATAAGTATACCCGTTCAAAAGATACGAGGGGGGAAGGGGACTTTTGACTAGCACTGTATATATATATATATATATATATATATATATCCAACGTCCATTTTAATGGACACCTATTTATTTTCGTATTAAAAATGAATTATCATTCGTTTGCGTAAAGGCCAGTTGTCCAACGCAGTGGACATATCTGTGCTGCCATCTATGCATTTATCAAGCGAGTTCAGTTGACGTAATATATTTGTGTAAACAAGTAAAGTGATGTGATCATGTGTGACTTTGGAAAGCAAACGATTGAGTGTAAGTTTTCAACCGACGAAACCAAAAAGGAGGAGGTTCTCTAGTCGACGCGTATATTTAATTTTTTTAATTTTATTTTTTATGTATGATCACGTTCAACTTTTTTCTGAGACGTCCGATTCCAATAATTCTTCCACAGTGGATAGGGTGTACTTTGAACGTGGTCCCATTTGAATTTAAAAGATGAAATCCACCCCTAAGGGTAGAAAAATGAAGGATGTTGATCACTCACCCTCTGAATTCTGGTCCGTTAACCGATTCTATCAGACATACCTTTGTACTGAGTTCTTCGATTTGGATGATTCTTTTTTTAATAGATAGGGTATACCTTATATTTGGATTTCGGATGAAGTTATCCACCCTTACGGGTGGAAAAATAGGGGATAATTGATTTTTCACTTGTGAACATTGGCACACACATACGTAGTTGACAATGGCAGATCGCTACTGACATTATTTTTGTTCCACATCCGTCAAAATCATTATATTCTATGAGAGGATGGAATGATATACAAAGTAATGAAATAAACTAACCAGAACAACAAAAATAATTTATATTACAACAAATAGTAAAAGTAGATGATCATTATTTAACTGGTAATAGTTGAAGTAAGGTGGGTAAGTGAGTATTTTGGAAGTAATCAAAAAACAAGTAGGTAGTAATTAGTAGATTTTAGCCACAAAAAATTGAAAAATAAAAACTTTTTAACAAAAAATTAAACCGACGAAATACGGAACTGAAAAGTAAAAAATAAAATAAACATTCTTAGTCTCAATAACTAAGCTCCTAAACTAATGTAAGTACAAATTATTCGAATGTCACCGCGCAACTCGATGCCATCATTTTACGCCTTACCTAATTCATTTGCTTGTTTGTTTGGCGCCGACTCAAAATTAGTTACTTACATTAGTTTAGGAGCTCAGTTACTGAGACTAAGAATGTTTATTTTATTTTATACTTTTCAGTTCCGTATTTCGTAGGTTCAATTTTTTGTTAAAAAGTTTTTTATTAATCCTTTCGAAATTGAAAATAGGAAAATCGGGACTAGTATTAGGAAGGTCTAATCTTATTATTCAATTAAATTCATGTTGATTTGTAGTCAAATTCTCTTCCTGGAGACAAAATATTTTCGTGTGAAATGAAATCTAAATTACAACAATATTATGGTTACCTGAAAATTAATTCTTTGTTTTGTTTAGCAATTCTTGGCAATACGAAAAAAAGATAAACTTTGGAAAATCAAACCACTTGCTGATAAAATAAGAAACTCCTGTTTGTCTTTAGGGCGACGCCACATAGTAGCTGTTGATGAGCAAATGATCCCGTTTACTGGAGTGTGTGCAGTTAAGCAGGATGCAAGAGGCAAGTCAAACCCAGA
Source organism: Gonioctena quinquepunctata (assembly GCA_018342105.1). Taxonomy (NCBI): domain Eukaryota; kingdom Metazoa; phylum Arthropoda; class Insecta; order Coleoptera; family Chrysomelidae; genus Gonioctena; species Gonioctena quinquepunctata. The sequence goes on along the minus strand of JAFIRS010002284.1, from coordinate 204,079 downwards.
GGGTTTGAAAAATTTTGTGTGTGTCAACCCAGAGGGCTTAATTTTAGATTTTGAGATTTACCAAGGGAAAGGCACATTACTGGAGGACACTGTGATTCAAATCTAGGAGTGGGACCAGGTGCTGTAATACGATTAACAAGGTCGTTGAAACCTGGAACCCAGGTATTTGTTGATCGTTCCTTCACGACAATACCTCTTCTAGAATATTTACTAACAAAAGGTATAGTTTGCACCGGGACAATTATGAAATCACGGATACCAGCGGCTGTGCATTTGACAGCGGAGAAAGTTATTAAAAAATTTCCCAGAGGTTTTACAGAACAAACAGTTAGAAATGATTGAAAAGTGAATGTTATACAATGGTTTGACCAAAAACCAATATTACTAGCTTCAACAGCATTAGGACAACATCCTACCGATAACTGTAAAAGATGGTCCAAAAAGATTAGTACATGCTTGTCCCTCGCCCCTGCATTGTAAAATGGGCGGTATTGACCTAATAGACCGAATGATAAGCTATTATCGAATGTCTGCAAAAACGAAAAAGTGGACTGTCAAAACAATTTTTCACCTGATTGATCTAGCAATAGCAAATTCCTGGATTTTATATCGTGAGGACAGGAAGAAATTGGGTGATGCTCCAAAGGATATTTTGCAATTTCATGCATTTAAGCTTGGAGTTGCAGATTCCTCCTTCACTGGTAATCATACGAATGACGAAAACTCAGTCTTACCCTTACGACTCACTACAAGAAATAACCCTTAGGGTTATACCCAGTCACCGAAGTCCACTCCAACTTCTTCACGATATAAATTACATTTGCCTCAAGTAGCCAAGGTTAGGAATTCTATGAGGTGCACGTAAAAAAATTGTCAAAAAAAGACAATTTTTTTTTGCGAAAGATGTAATGCATATTTTTGTGTTACCAGTGAGCGCAACTGTTTTTCTGATTTTCATATATCTCTTTGAATTTTAACATTATATTTAGTTCTAAACCACAATGAATAAATTATTATCATCTAACTTATTTCATTTTCCTTTGATATAGTTTTGACTTGACTACGGTCAAATTTCCATCTGGTTGGACACATTTTTTTTCAAAAACGGTATTTACAAAAAATCTAAAAAAAATTATTGAAGGGTTTTGCGATATGTAAAATTGTTGGTGAAGTTTTTCCTGGGATCTCAGGAGGATATATATATATATATATATATTTATTCTCTTTAGTTTCTTGACCACATATATATCTTCTTCAATTTCTCGGAATAAAGGTCTGATTCAATCAATTCATATAATCTCAACCTAACCTACAATAACGTTCGTACGATGCGAACGCAGAATACAAATAAAATAATTTTGTTTTATCCTGATGATGACAAATACCATGTCGAAACGTAGTTAAGAGAAATTATATGAATTGATTGAATCAGACCTTTAGTCCGAGAAATTTAAGAATGGAAATATTGGTGATTTGGGAACAGGGAGAACGCTTTACTAGGATATTAAAAAAATGGAAACACGGTACTTAGGTCGATGGAACGTGAAAATGAAGGCTGATTACTGTTGGTCATTGATTAATTCATCATTAAACCATATAACGATTTTTTGCGATTAAAAGGAAACAAGATGTGATGGAAAAAATGGTGGATACCATTGAATTTAGTGCATCATGTCACCCCTAAGGGTAGCAAAATGGAGGATATCGATCGTTCACCCTCTGAATTTTGGTCCATTAACCGTTTCTATCAGGCATAACTTTGTACTGGGTTATCCGATTTGGATAATTCTTCTTTAGCCACATAAAATTGAAAATAATAACTTTTAACAGGGTTACGACTGAAATACGGAACTGAAAAGTAAAAAATAAAATAAACCTTCTTAGTCTCAATAACTGAGCTCCTGAACTAATGTAAGTAACTTATTTTGAGTCGGCGCCAAACGAACAATCAACGAAGATGAAATTACTTCAAATAAATTATCAGAATATCACCGCGCAACTCGATGCCATCATTTTACGCCTTACCGACATCTTTTGCCTGTTTGTTTGGCGCCGACTCAAAATTAGTTACTTACATTAGTTTAGGAGCTTAGTTATTGAGACTAAGAAGGTTTATTTTATTTTTTACTATTCAGTTCCGTATTTCGTCGGTTCAATTTTTTGTTAAAAAGTTATTCTTTTTGAATTTTATGTGGCTAAAAAAGAATCATCCAAATCGAATAACCCAGTACGAAGTTATGCCTGATAGAAACGGTTAATGGACCAAAATTCAGAGGGTGAACGATCGTTATCCTCCATTTTGCTACCCTTAGGGGTGGCATTTTTTTTCAATTTGAGATGGGACCAACATTGAAGTACACCCTATCCATTGAAATAAAAAAAAAATAATCATCGAAATCGGACTACTCTATGGAAAGATATGCGTGGTATGTTGGCTGAAATCTACTAATTACTACCTACTTAATTTTTGATCACTTCCAAAATACTTACTTACCCAGCTTACTTCAACTATTGACTGTTAAATAATATGATTATCTACTTTAACTATTTATTGTTATATAATATAAAGTATTTTTGAAAGTTCTGGTTAGTTGATTCCATCAGTTTGTATATAATTCCATCCTTTCATAGAATGTAATTATTATTGTGACGGATGTAGGAGGATCTGTCAATGTCAACTACATATGTGTGCCACTGTTCACAAGTGAAAAATCAATCATCCTCTATTTTTCTACCCATAGGGTGGATCATTTCATTTCAAATAAATATGATCAACTATGAGGTATACCCTATCTGATAAAAAAAGATTCATCCAAATCGAAAAACCCAGTACAAAGTCATGCCTGATATAATCGGTTAACGGACCAGAATTCAGAGGGTGAGTGATCAATATCCTTCATTTCGCTACCCTTAGGGCTGGATTTCATTTGTGAATTATCGGAATCGGACATCTCAGTTAAAAGTTATGAGTGATCATACATAAAAAAAATGATGAAAAAAAAATTAAATATACGCGTCGACTAGAGAACCTCCTCCTTTTTGTTTTCGTCGGTTAAAAATAAGTTAGAATGGCCGTTCAAATTGAAACAACGATTCAAAAGTTTGCAAATGCATACCAGTGTTAAGTATCCAATGCAGCGCAATAACTCCATTTCTTCATTGACAAGAGCCAGAATCTTTGGAGGTAACGAATCATTCAAATAAAATGAAATATATAGTTTTATACAATCTCTACACATTAATTGTTGGATATATATTTTTTTTCAACTATTCTTGTCTTATACTACGCTTTCAACCATTTCACAACATCCTTGTATTCATATATCTTATGGACGTGTGCTATCTCAGCAGTTTCCAATTCACCTTATAAATACATCCGGCCTCCGAAGATGCACCCGAAACTTCTCGAAATATGGATTTAGCTCCTCTGCAATTTCGTTCTGAATCAGCAGATAGCATATTTCATTCGATTCGGGCTCGTACGTTAGAAATCATTGTTGGAAAGAGTGCACGAGAAGGGAATTTATTTTTGTAGCCTTTCACAGGCATTGTTGACGGAGATATCGTAGATTTGATTTTCGTATGGAGGAAATGAGTTCAAATTGCATTTGTGAAGAGCTTCGAAAACATACTGCCGCTATCTGCGGATTATATAGAGTGACTACCCGTCACTGCATATCTCGCCTCTTTCGTCACTTTTGGAAACCATGTATGTTCGCTGTGATTTTTTCTTTTGAAAGAAGGTAGATTAATCTGGGTCTTGGAATTTCTTTAAAACTGAATATATTTCTAGTTGAATTAAAGACGATCAGGGATTGATGGTGTAGCCTCAGATGAGGGGGAAATATCTTTGTTAAATATACATACAACTTTCATCTTTTTACATTATTTGAAAGAGATTTTCCTCTAGTGCGCAACTAGTACGCAGATGACCGCGGATTGGTCAAACCGATGATGAAGATAACCTCACTGTTTTTAATATTTGAAGTATTGTTTTTGGTTGACATCAGTAACAAGTACAATAATTCGGCCTCTTCGATTTCATTGGACATTTTGAATTTTCACTTGTTTTTTATTATCGAGGGGACATGGAATTTCGGAAAAGTAAGGTTACCTCATTTAAATGCCTTGGATCTCCGTCTTGTGCGCATGCTCACTTTTTATTTCTTAATTGTTATTTTGAGTGCATGAATGCTACATTTTAATTCTTGTTAGTTGATAATTGTTCTTTGTTATTTCTTATTTGATAATTGTTATTTTGTGCTGCAAGAATCCACACTTAAACAAAATATACCACAATCTACTTTGAAAAATACTACCACCTACATTCAACTTCCATCACGCCATCTATAACAGAATCGACAAACATCATATTCCAGAAAAGCAAGAAATCATCAATTCAAACAACCGAAGTAGAATCCCTCATAAACTCCGTCCACCGACAAGCCAAGTCGCTCCACCGTACCATTCCAACGACATTTCACAACCATATCAACCAGCCTCCTTATCGGATTACTTACGTGTTTTTAATAAGGAAGAGAAAGAAAAACAACAAAGTCTCGCGGTTTATTTATACCGACAACACAATGAAGAGGAGGAAAAAAATTATATGATTATGAAAAATAAACCATCTGCTGCTTTTAAACTTTCTTTTTTCAAAATGATGGTCCAGCTAATTATTCTCAGGTAAGTCCATTTCATCATCGATATTGTATCTTTGTATCAACGAAAAATATATTTGTAATCCCTGAAGAAGACCGTGGACACGGTCGAAACGTCGACAAATAAAATTTTTGTCTCCTAAAATAAGACTGTCATTCACAAAAAGAACCAGAACCCCAAGAAACTCAAATTCCATTGTATATTCCTGGTTCAAAAGTAAAAAATAGAGTTTGATTAAAACATAGCTGCATCCCCACAAAATATTCAAATTTTAAAATAGTGTTCAGCTACAAACAAGAATCGTTATATACAGTGAAGACGTAAAAAGTCCTCCCCCCCCCTTAACTTTTGAACGGAACAAGCTGCCGAGGTCGGGTAAAATTCAGGTAAAAAGGTACCACTTTTTGGCATAAAAATGATTGTGGTCACGTGGTCTAGTGCCAAGAGGGCACCATCAACTTTCCATCAATATAAAGGGGGGTCACGTGGCTCCTGGTTCGGAAGGCCTTCCGATTCTCTATCCAACACCGCTTCGTTTGTGAAAATCGGCCAAGCCGTTTCAAACTGACAAGCGTTTGAAATTTGCTTCCAATATTTTACAAATAAATTAGTTTAACTATTAATTGCAGCAGAATTTTAACTCCGTCACTGATTCTGGTCGAAAAGTAGATTTTTTGTGGTAAAAAAGGTTCGCATATTATTTGTACTTTAAAATGTGCTTTTTGTTTGATTTTTTTATACCTCAGTTATTTTGCTGGAGACTCCAAATAACATTTCATTTCAATCTCAGTCTAATAGTGACGTTAATCATATCAATACTTCTGACAGTTGTCATAGGTTTCAGCATTTCTTTATAAATTTCAAATGCCTCGTTCTCGTCCTTCTGAAGAAAAAACCGAAGCAATATTAATTTACGCTGGAGCTAGGCGTAATTACCATGAAGCAGAAAGAATATTTAATGAGCGCTTCCCAAATAATCCAATATCTCGTACCTACTTAAGGGAATTGGTTAGTAAATTTCTAAGGGCTGGTTGCGTAACGAGGGAAAAAGGATCTGGAAGAAAATCTATTTCAGAAGAACAGCAAATCGACGTTCTGGCAGCTGTTGTTAATAATCCGCAACAAACAACGGAAACGGTAGCCACGGCTTGTGACGTATCTACGACCACTGTGAAAAAATATCTTAAAAACACAAATTTCATCCATAAAAATTAAAAAATTTGCATCAATCAATAGGAGACGACCCGGAGAGAAGACTGCAGTTTTGTGAGGTCATGTCTGACCGCATAACCCAAAATCCCGGTTACATTAACTCTATTTGTTTTAGTGATGAAAGTACGTTTTATCTAAATGGAAAAGTAAAAACACAGAATGTGCGTTATCGGTCAGATGTAAATCCGCACGTTTTTCGAGAGGGTCATACTCAAACTCCAGAGAAGATCAACGTATGGGCTGGTACTTTGGGTGACCATATCATAGGTCCAATATTTATGGCAGAAAATTCAAGTGGGCATCTGTATTCAAATATGCTTCAAAATCAGATCCATCACAGTATTCAAGAAGTAGTTGGGGCAAACCCAAATGAATTTACCATAGATGTTACCTTTCAACAAGATGGTGCACCCCCTCACTACTACAGACCTGTCCGAGAATGGCTTAACGAGAATTTTCCAGGACGATGGATAGGCCGACGTGGCCTCATTGAATGGCCAGGTAGGTCACCTGATATGACACCTATGGACTTTTTTCTGTGGGGGTACATGAAATCTAAGGTGTACGTCACGCAGCCACATTCACTCCAGGAACTTATGGACCGAATAACAGATGTGTGTTACAGTATTACCCCCGCAACATTTAATAACGTTCGGAATGAATTTCACAACCGACTTTTTCTCTGTCAAGACGTGAACTGTGAACATTTCGAGCACTTGTTGAAATAGTTGCAATTGTTACTTAAAATTCTGTTGCAATTAAAAGTTATTTGGGTTTTTAATTTATTGTAAAATAATTGAAGCAAATTTCAAACGCTTGTCAGTTTGGAATGGTTCAGCCGATTTCCACAAACGAAGCGATTTTGGATAGAGAATCGGAAGGCCTTCAAAACCAGGAGCCACGTGACCCCCTTTTACATTGAAAAAAAAAGTTGATGGTGCCCTCTTGACACTAGACCACGTGACCACAATCATTTCTATGCCAAAAAGTGGTAAAAGTGGTACCTTTTTACCTGAATTCCACCCGACTCCGACAGCTTGTTCCGTTCAAAAGTTAAGGGGGGCAGGGATGACTTTTTACGTCCTCACTGTATATATTCTTTTTGGAAATGTCCTGCTCATTGGGATTCATGAGTTTATTTACTCCTCGTATAATAAACTCGAAAATATCAAAGCTATTCGTTCTTCGTATTTTAATTAGTCAATGTTATTTATCTAAAACTCTTTTGTCGTGCAGAGCTATAAACATTCAACTCATCTGTAGTATATACAAATGTTAGTATTCATAGCTGTGATTAATCCCCTTTATAAAACGGAAAAAGATACCCTTGTAAATACCAGATTGCTAAATACTGGTCTATCATGAACCAGGTCGTTGATAGTTGAAAAGACATTACCGCTCCACAATAGGGGCCATTCAGTCTCCTAGTAGAAGACGAAAACTTCAGTGGACTCGAGTGAAAATTCTTTATACGACCCAGAAGTAGGTGGGTACGAAAAGTTTCCATTGAAACTGGAAAGGATACTTTCAGGACCCTAGGTGCCACTTCAGTGGAAGTTTTCAATAGTGTGCCAGAAAAGTTGACGGCGGAAAGTTGTTCTTTAATGTGTTTCTTTCCGAGGATATATTAGGTTTGAGGCGATGATCGCGGGAAGTTTTTCTCGGTTTCCAAAGATTAAATTCCTATTCGATTGGCGTTACCGGACGAAGCAGATCAGGAAGAAAAAAATCAACGTTTGATGGGGTGTATCGAGTTCGTAACCGGAAGATATTTCAAATAAAAAGCGAGATTTCTTTTTTCTACAAGTTGACGCTATGATGTTTATTACGTGTAAGATGGAGTTTCTTTAAAATCCTTCGATTACTGAAACTTTAAGAATTTGATGATAATGAGTTTCAAGCATTTCGTGTTGACAAAAATGATTTATTCTGAATGCTTGTGTACGTGGCTGTGCTGAAACACATCTTCACAATTTGTTCCTGTCATTTGGAAACATCCAGAAAGAGCATAAAATCAAAATCGCAACCGTTTTTACAAAAATATGGAAGGTATTTTCGGAGGAAATGGTGGTTCGTGTATAAGAAGAGACCGACGACATTTTTTACTGCAATATAAAGTCGGAAACAAATTGAACCGCAATGCCATTGACGAATCTGCAACCAAATTTGACGTTGCTCGATTAACTGTGTGCTCAATTTGGCGTACGGACAAAGAACAATATGATGAAGGAACTCCGTGTGCCGTTGTCTCAGCTAGAAAGAAGGAAAAACGTGGTCGGAAGCACGAAAATTACTCGGAAGCTTTCAATAAGATCCAAAATATGCCGTTTAATCATTGCGGTAAAATCCGCAGTTCGTCGTTTTCAGCTGAAATTCCAAAATCAACCATTTTCCGCATATTTAAAGGAGGTAAATAGTTAAAACGAATATGTTCAACAGTGAAACCAATGTTGAGAGAACAAAATAAACTAGCCCGACTAGCATATTGCTTTTCGAAGATGAAGCGAAATGGATTTTTTGCAGTCATGTATGACAACGTACAGTTGTGTACATAAAAAAGTCGTACAGCAGTTATAGGCTATTGTGAGTCAAACTTCATTGTGAATCAAACTTTTTATCGACTTTACAAGTCTTTGACAAGTAGTGTCAAAATTGAAACTATTTTTGTCAAATGTGTACGTGTACTACTTTTTTATGAAATCTGGAACAACATAGGCAGGTTTACACCATACAAACCTTGTACGACTTTTTTTATGCACACGACTGCACATAAAGTCGAAAATAGTGTATTGTTTTATGAGTGACATTTTTTGAAGCGGGAGAACAGTTTTCCAGCCGAGGCTGGTAATGTTTAGGAGCTTAAAAAAATGTTTTCGACGAGTGAAACACTATACTTTTTCTACAACCCTGTTCATATCATAATAATAATAGTAATAATAAACGTCTTTATTACTCACAAAATAGAATACGCATTATGCAATACGAAGAGAGAGAAAATGACAAAAAAAATTTGGAGTAAAAGGTTGAAGTTCAATTTACCTGGTGACTTGTTCTTTCACTTATATGCTAAAAAAGAACGATGAAAAAATATTTTATTTTGGATTAAAAATAACATAATTTCTTTAAACATTACCTATGATTTGAATATTGGTTAATTGTTACGTTCGAGCAATTATTCAAAATTATAGGAGTATTACAATCAAGATTTTTATGTATTGATGCCACACCTGTTATGTTGGTAACTGATGTCACTCCAGATGAAGATGCGCCGTAATCGGATAGCGTTGTATTTTGAATGGATTGTAAAATTTTGGTTTGTATTTGATTTTTGCTGCTATCTGATTGATCAACATATCCTTCCGCAACGTTACTCTATTTCCAGCCTCCATGCTTTTTTAATTGAAGTAAGTCACCTCCTGCATCCACTAATAGCGTTGCGGAAGTTCTACGCAAACAATGCCCAGTCTTTTTTTGGGGATCAGGCAAGTTTAAATATTGAGCTAGTTGAATAGGAAATTTACTGAATTTATTTATTCCCACAACGTTTCTAGTACACTTTTCGTTCTTGTAGTTAATAAAGAATCTTGAATTTATTTTTTCCATATCTAGTGGACGGAGGTTCATATATATTTTAGAAATATCGTAACACCGCACCTGTCATTATATGTCAACGCATTCAATTCATATATTATATATATATATATATATATATATATATATAGTGATAAGTATTCGTGAAAAGTCCCATAAAAAATAACCAAAAGTCAAATGTTGTATATGAAATCCCTTGTAAGGATTGTTTCAAAAAATATATTGGCCAAACCTCCAGAAGTCTCAATAGTCGAATTATATCCCATAGGAGTGACTGTAAACGAAACGTTAATTCATGCGCACTTTCGGAACATGTTAATCAGCAAGACCATCGAATGGACTATAATAATACACACATTTTAGATGCTGAGAATAATGTAACCAAAAGAATTTTCTTGGAAATGGTTCATATCAATTCAAATAGTCAAACAATGAATAAAATAAGTTTTCATCATTTTCCATGAGAACATTAACGTAACGTTCTGGAGCAGACTAATCTAGGATTGAGCGAGTTTTTAGACAGACGATGGGCTCTTGAAGAAGAATCCAGTTCCTTCCCAAAATCCTCCTGTATCGTCTGTGGGCAAGATAAAAGTGAAAAAGAGAACCTTCAAAGAGAGTTGTGAGGAAAGAAAATAGAGTTAAGAAGAGAAAATAGAGTTAAGAAGAGAAAAAAGAGAGATTATTCAACATACCGAAAATTATCCATACAGTATGGAAAAAGGGTGGCTAAATGTATATCTAGGTGATGACACATTGTTTACTTTTCGAAACATTAATGTTTATATGATTTTAGCCATTGTACACTTAAAACTTGTCGAATTTCTTGTGATTGTTGACATTCAATGAAATTCTGGTTTACCTGGTGAATATTCTGTTGACTATTGTCTGTGTGGCCAAGAAAAAAAGTGAAAAAGAGAACCTTCGAAGAGAGTTGAGAAGAAAAAAAAAGAGACTTAAGAAGAGAAAAAAGAGATATTATTCGACATACCGAAGATTATTCATACAGTATGGAAAAAGACTATATGTTTATCTAGGTGATAAGGACACATTTTCACACCATCTTGTTTGTTTTAAATGAAATAAAAGAACTGTTTTTGTTAGTTTTATTTTTAATTCGAACATTCGACGATAACAATGCAATTTCCCCTGTGACCTTTCTAATAACACTGCTAGCAGTTGACTTGTGAATACCCCCAAAATCTCCAGCAACTACCAAGAATGAACCAGTTGCATAAAATCTGAGTGCAATCAACACTTGTGTTACTGGCGATAGAGGATGATTTCTAAAAATAAAAACATTTATAATTTTACAATAATTAAAATAGGTACCAGAAATGGTGACCTATTACCCAGATAACACAGGATATCCTATGGATATCCATTTCATGTCCAATTCTGGTCGGGATATCCCTGGATTTGAAATGGACATCCATAAGATATCCGTCGACGGATTTGAAATGGATATCCTTCAGAAGATATCATATGGATGGCCATATGATATCCGGAGCAAATATGGATAAGTTTAAATTGCAAGATTGATTTTTATTGTGTCAATTTCTGAGTTTCTTTCATGCTCGTACATATGGATTAATTTCTTGGAAAAATCTCATGTTTCGTTTTTCTACTTGATTTGAAATGGATATCCATCGACAGATTTGAAATAGATATCCTCCAGAAGATATCCTAGGGATGGCCATAAGATATCCAAAGCAATCATAAATGAATTTGAACATTCTCGTAGATACACAAATTGTACCTTTGTCGCGGGGACCCTCTGCGACCACAGAACAGATATACATGTGTCTGCGATAGGCCATTGAGGCCATACTATACGCATAACGCATTATTACTGGCGACGTCTGTCATTTTATTTTGTTGAGGAAGGTCATATTAGTCATCTCATAGCACTGAATACAAACAAAAGTAGTGTTTTTTTTCTATTTTCCTTCGTTTTTGATACCCTGTTGGTCTGGACCTAATGGTTTTCATCTATAGCAATTGATTGTTTCCAAAGGGAATTATATATTGGCCGAATACAGGTAAATATATGAATTTAAAAGGACATAACCTATAAAAATCCATTATTTCCAATGCATTTATGTGTTTGCTGTTTGAGTTTTAATATTTTCAGAAATGCTAAAAAGCACGTCGTTACATTTGCCACAATACACGAGTTTTTCAAATGTCACAGTGCCCAGATTAAAAATGGTGTGAATGCCTACAACAGTGGACATGTGGACATGGCTGAGAAGGGCCAAAGAAAGGCATCTCTCATCTTCTAGAATAAAGGAAACACCTGATGGACGAAGAAAATAGCATTCTATTTTCTCTGTAACTTTATTTTTATGATTATTCTGCATTTAATTAATATTCTGTTTTTATTTTAGAGTTTACATATACATTTTATTTGTTGATTACCCCAAAGTTTATGAGAATTTTTTTTGATACCAGAGTTTATTAATACATTTTTTTTGTTCAATACCATTATTTCATTTCCCTCCAGATCGCTATTACTATATTTTATCTTCGATGGATATCCCCGAAGGATATTTTTAGAATATCTCTCAAGGAATCTTTCAGATAGCTTTTGAATATCCCTGAAGGATAAAGTATATCTTATGAATATCTTTGAAAGATATCTTATGGACATCTCTGGAGGATATCTTATGGATATCCTTGAAGGATATTCTATGGATGTACAGGTTGTTCCACTTTGGACATCCATCGGATGTCCATAATATGTCTTTTGGATATAATTGGATGTCCATAGTATATCCATAAAATTCATGAAGGATATCCAATGGATATCCATAGGATGTCCATGTGTTATCTGGGTAGTTGGTCTTTGTAAATTTGCTTCAATGTGCCCCATTAACAAGCGTACAGACTCTCTTGATGGTTGAAATCGGCTTTTAAATTCTGTTTCGTTCGACAAGGTGAAATGGTCTAACCGATTCCTTAATATCCTTTGTCGCCGAGGGGCTTCAACAATATTCACAGCATCTTCTTCATCATCGGTTGAAAGTTCCTCAAAAATAACGTGGATATCGTTTGCTAATATTTTGCGACAACGAAAAATCAAAACAATAAAATTGATGTTATATGACTCATGTGCAATATTGACAGGAGCAGGAGAATTGTCGACGATCGAAAACCACCATTTCCTACACAGTTAACTTTAACTGACACCCGTTCCACCCGATAAAGTTAACTGCTACATTTTGAAGTTAACTATAACATGTGACGTCATCCACAAGTTAACTTCTAGTTATCTGTCGAAATAGTTTTATAATACCCCCTTAATCAGATAATAAGACCGCAAATCGCTCTCAGTAAAATTTCCAGGCAAAATGATTTCTCGAAAATTTCAAAAAGAATTGAGCGATGAAACCCCTAGCACATATGATATTACCCTCGATAAAATTCCCAGCACTTATAATATTACCCTCGAAAAATAGGACGACGAGGTTTCGATCCTCTGGGTTATCGGCCCGATTCCAATTCAATCCCTAAATTGAGTTGGGCCTATCATGCAGACGTCCATGGATCGAAATCACGCTCCATTACAATCTTTGTAAATATAAAATTAAAAAAAAATTGTAGCAGGGCGTGGTTTCGATCCACGGACCTCTGGGTTATGGGCCCAGCACGCTTCCACTGCGCCACTCTGCTTTGTGTGAAAGTCCAAGAGAACACACCTATTAGACATAAAGCTGATTTATGATAAAAAGGTCCGCAGTGGAGTACAATGTTTTGAAAATAATAAGAAAAGATAACCGAAGATCGGTGTCTTTTTCACTTTCATATTGCTATTATTTTGAAGTTGCGTACAAAATAATGATATATCATATATTTCTATACAAAAAACTTTTTAACAAAAAATTAAACCGACGAAATACGGAACTAAAAAGTAAAAAATAAAATAAACCTTCTCAAAGTGAGTTTATACCGCAAGTAAAATAAAATAGGAAATAAAATGAAGTAAAATAAGAAGTAATAATTTTCAGAGTGTTTATAGAGCTGAGTAAATTAATGTAAGAAGAAAGCTATCAATCGAAATATGGGATTTTATGTTGTTTCCTCAAACTTCAATGATGATTACTTGAAAATTTGGTCCCCGTTATTGTTTATTTAGTAAAATATAAGCCATTGTTGACAATACTACCAATATTATAAAATCTAGTCATCCAAAGACAAAAAGAAATTTAAAAAATGCCAGTGAACACACCGTTTTCCGGTTATGAAAACAAAAATATGATGACTGCTATTATATCATGTCATGTATCATCCTATTTCGTCAATTTGTCTAGATTATTCAATATGTACATGTGCCTATATAACAACTTGTCAAGTATATAAAATAAAATAAAAGCTAAAAGTTAACCATCTTTTATTTTACTTCTTATTTTATATTACTTCTTATTTTATTTTATTCCTGTATAAACCTGTTATGGATGTTGTGTAGTTTTAACTTTTTGAATAACTTTATTTTATTCCTTATTTTATTTTACTTGCTGTATAAACTCACTATGAGTCTCGATAACTAAGCTCCTAAACTAATGTAAGTAACTAATTCCGATGATTTTTTTGAAGTAATTTAATGATCTTTGTTGATTGTTCGTTTGGCGCCGACTCAAAATTAGTTACTTACATTAGTTTAGGAGCCTAGTTATTGAGATTGAGAAGGTTTATGTTATTTTTTACTTTACAGTTCCGTATTTCGTCGGTTTAGTTTTTTGTTAAAAGGTTTTTATTTTTCAATTTTTTGTGGCTAAAATCTACTAATTACTACCTACTTGTTTTTTGATTACTTCCAAAATACTAACTTACCCACCTTACTTCAACTATTACCAGTTAAATAATATGATTATCTACTTTTACTATTTGTTGTAATATAAATTATTTTTGTTGTTCTGGTTAGTTTAATTCATTACTTTGTAGGTATATCATTCCATTCCCATAGAATTTAATGATTGTGACGGATGTAGGAGAACAAATATAATGATAATAGCGATCTGTCATTGTCAACTACATATGTGTGCCAATGTTCACAAGTATGTTTCTACCCATAAGGGTGGATAATTCCATTCGAAATCCAAATATGATCAACTATGAGGTATACCCTATCAAAAAAAAAAGAACCATTCAATTCGAAGAACCATTTAACGGATCAGAATTCAGAGGGTGAGTGATCAATATCCTTCATTTCGCTACCCTTGGGGGTGGATTATATCTTTCAAATTCAAAGACTAGCTTCGAAATACACTCTATCCACTGAAAAAAGAATTATCGGAATCGGACGTCTCAGTAAAAAGTTATTCGTGGTCATACATAAAAAAAAAATACGCGTCGACTAGAGAACCTCCTCCTTTTTGGTTTCGACGGTTAAAAAGTAAAAAATTACAGAGATACATTTCCGAAAGAATTCTACTCCAATAATTACGGAAGATACGGGGTTGTTTCCATGAGAAGTGAGACACACTGTAGATGCGCCTTATCATAAGTTTCTTAGAAGTTTGGTTCTAAGCTCCTACCGAGATTTATCTCTGCTGATTAAGCTTTCACCGTGAATTATCTTGTAAACCGAAGATCAACGAAACAACTATAATACCTTTATTATTATCTGAGATATGTATTTTGACCATTCCATTTTTGTCACTTGTAACCTGCATTTTCGTTTTTCATTAAAGCATTGAGTAAAGTATATCGTTTAGAACCATTGGAATTGGCCTGCGAGTTCACCCGACCTAATGCCACTTGATTTTTACTCGTGTGGAATTTGAAGAGGAAAGTTCACATGACATCGGTCTCCAGTAAAGAAGACCTGCGCCAACGAGTGATCAATTGCATCAGGGAGCTAGATGGCCACTTTGAACAATTATTATTAACGTTTTCCTGATTTTTATAAAAATTATTCTATTTTATTAACATTGTTGATTGCTGTTTAACCGTTTTGTTATTTTACATAATGAAAATTGTTCTTTATTATTTCACTTTCAGTTTCGACTCATAACTGGTGAAATTATTTTGTAGTCGTACAAATTTTCTCTTGTCCATTTGTTGTTAATCGGAATACAATCATTGAAGCTTCTGCATGTTCTTGCGATAATTTGATCACATTGACCATGAAGAATGAAAAGTTTCATCAAAACTTCATTTGAATAGTTATTGCCTTCCATTTTGATTCTTTTCAGATCAAATTTTCGTTAATGAACTCGCAAACGTTTTATTATTGATGCACTGATTGCAGAATTTTCATAATGACATGTTCCTCCATTACATTCCATAGATACCTAATACAACATATGTCAAAATAATCCGATTTTTATAGAAACTTGCTTTTATTTCAGAAACCTGAGTGTTTAGGTATAGGAACATGATACATCGTTTGAAAGGAACTTCAATTGTCTTTCAGAATTATCGATAATATACAGTGTATTCCATTTGAAAACATGCATTTTCAACGATTTTTTTATCCAAAATCACAAATTTTGGATTGAAAAAAAAATTGTGTGGAAGGTGATCTTCGAAGAGGAGTTATTCAATACAAAATTGGTTTCAAAAAGCTACAAGGTGCCTTACGAACCACACAACTGCTGAGGCACAACGTAACTGAATAACGAGTTCTGTCGACGTTTCGATCGTGATCGGTCCTCTTCAGGGACTTTTCATAGTCGTAGTGGTTGCATCGCCATAGCTGTCCCTTTATGGATTGGAAGGAACAGAGCATATCATAGAATATTACTAAAAATAATATTCAAGGTGGGATGAACTTTATCTAGGTAGGTTGATCATACAATCCCTGTCGTCAAAAAAAAAATTAACCTTCATTCCCATCGAAAAAATTGTTGCTGAAACTCCTTTCGATGAATTGTAAGCCCCTTTCTGGATAAGTGCTCGTTCTAGTTTCGATCTGAAACCTTTCCGATCATTATTATTCAAAGAAAATGACTTTTTTCAGTATAATGAATAGGTTATTCTATTCATTAATCGGTTGGAATTGCTCCCGCAGCAATGGGAATAATGAAATCAATTTAAAATTGAAAGAATCTGTAATGAAGGTGACAATTTAATTCAGAACACAATTTTCCACCCATAAAAGAAACCTCGTAATTTCAATCATGTCCTGAAGTGGTTTTCAATTTTCTATTGTGTGGGGATTGAACATAAAAATACGTTGGTATATGGAAATAGTTCAGTTTAAGATAAGATATTTGACGTACGATTGGATTTCTCTTTTTGGTATCAAGGAAAAACAGAAGAAAATGCAAATTTTCCTTGTAAATTTTTTTCAATTATTTTCTAACAATTCTGGGGTTTTTTCAAACCACTCTCTTATGTTATGTTTTGTTATGAGTGATCGTTCTCGATTGATGTACTCTGACTGTTTTTGAGAAATTTCTGGGTGGCGCGTCATAAATGAATGGAACACTTAAGGCCAGGAGTATTTTGGGTAAATGAAGTTGGTAAATTTGTTTTCTCCACCAGCTTCTCTACAGAGTAAAACAGCCCTTCCTTTCCTAGAGGAAAACCCATTTTTGAAATGTTTACAATCCATTCAACCAATTTATTTTCCACGTCCCTGCCTAAAATTGGAATTATTCCAACCTTTCCTGTACTGTCAGGAACCTGTCCACTCAATTTATTCCGTATTGTTGATCGGGGAACACCATACAACTTACATGCGGTTGCCACTTTCATACCATTACTTCTCACCGCTGCCAGAGCATTGGCAATTTGTGAAGGTTCATACTGGAACAGTTTTTTTCCTCTCTTGATTTTTTGTTTTCGTTCAATAATCCGTGTTGGGGTCATTATCTGGAATTAATTATTTCTATATGTTATTCAATTGAAACTATAAAAATATGAAGATTCCTACTTTTTATGTGGTTCAGTTTAGTTAGAATTATAGAATGGCCGGAAATAGAATATGCAGTTTCCAATAGTCGCCACTCAGTGGCCAGGAATGGAAAATGCTTCCGTTAGTAGCCATCCAATCAGGCAATCCATACCACGTGGCCCAATATGGCGGTTGTTGGCAGACAAACTGATAATCGCCATTCGCCATAAGAACATCGTTGTCAGTGTGTACTTTTGGCTTCTAAAAGTGTATTCTTGGTTATTTTTGGAGCTTTTGTATTGTTAATTAATAATATTCAGATGGAGAGTAATTGCCTGGAGACACTTTTGTTGAAAAGCAGAGGCTTTGGTGCACGGTATGCTTTAAAATACATCCCCATCTTCTGTTTACATTTTTATCAATGTATTTGTTACAAGTATAAAATGAAGTTGAGGATTGATCAGTGATTTGGATCTTTTTCACACTGAATATTTCTGAACTGAATTATTCAATTGTTGGTGCTCCTCCTGTTACGAATATGGATATTATTTGGTATTTGCTTTTTACTCAGCTTTCCCAAATGCAGATGAAGCCCTATACTAGTTTAGAATCCATACATACTTTGAATCTGGCTTCGTTGTGAAGGTGAGAACAAAAATTCAGAATCATTCATATATTTTAGTTAGCCTAGTATGTTTTTCCTAGGCAGCAGGTTTTTTTCTAATGGGTACATGTACAGTTGCAAATCTTGAGTCATCGAAGTGAATTATTATAAATTGGGAATAATAATACATAAGAAGCAATTTATAACTTCTGATCTGATCTATTATGTTTATTGCCACATTTGTTTATTATAAGAGACATGGATTTGATATTTAAGAATATTACTTCTCAACTTTCATAATAGTTCTTTCTGATCAACATAACTTTTTTTCAGGTCAAGTATTCACAAAAGGCAAATTAGAAACCTTCAGATGTTTGGTACATAATTGAAAAGGATGAAAGCATTTGTACTGCTCATTGTACTCGTATGGCCGGAAACAGTGAAGTAAGTGCTATATTAGAGGCAATGTCACGCACAAATTTGGAAGCTGTGTGGCCAATGCCATCCAGTCAAAAAATTTATTGGACGACTTGCCTCTTGCTCAGTTGCTTTAAAAAATAAAATGATTCAAATGAGTATATATAAATAAATGTTTGTTTATTTGTTGTTTTACTGATTCAGTTGATTACTCTTAATTTAATACCAATTATAAAAAAATTACACAATATTGATATTTGTATATATATATATATCCAATTTTCACTGTCAATAAATTACAATACCCTTTGAAGGTTGTAGATGATGTGGTAACTTGATTATTCTCGTTTCGGACGTCCATCGTCTCAATGTTCTTGAAAAGGTTTTCACGATGTTTCGAATGTTTGTATCTGCAATCGTCTGAATACAGTATTCACAATTGAAACATCGTGAAAACCTTTTCAAATACATTAAGACGATGGACGTCCGAAACGAGAGTAATCAAATACAACATCCTTTACAAGACTTGATCGATGCTTTCGATAATTGCCTGAAATATCTAAAATGGGAAGGTTGAGATTGAAAGATATATTTCTAAATATTTTTATTCATTGAGTCACCAGAATCCTAAAGAAAATTTGTATTCCAGTAATTCAATAACAATACCTATAAGAATGTTTTTTGAGGAGGTAGATAAAGAGATATATATATATATATATATATATATATATAATATATAATATATATATATATATATATATATATATATATATATATATATATATATATATATATATGAACTTTATTTGAAATGGGACCTCCTAATGTACAATAGTTCAGAGATATACAAGTAGGCAAAATCATACAAGTAATCGTAGGAACAAATCAAATCACAAAAGTCTGAAGTTATAGGTATCCATGACGGAATGAAGGATATTATCACCAATGTGCACACAGGGTATATCTGCTGCAGCCTCTCTGATACTTGATTTTCGAATCCGTAAGATCTTCTAAGTTGATTGCAGCTAACCATAGAGCTCTTCTCCTCCTCGACAAGTCATTTTAACTGGTCAAAAACTTATGATTTGAAACTGTAGATACCGAGTGAAACCCGACTCTTTCCCTGTTGTGAGAGACCCACAGTTAACTACAATGCAAATAAGGGGCATTTTTCTTCAGTTGAAGCACGAATTATAATCCAAAATTGGAAAAACTACTCAAATTCGCACAGAAAATCACAAAATAAACACTTTTACCACTATGGTCGCTTATGACGAATTACAATGTGTGCCAACAGCCGCCATATTGCTTTCGTTTTGACAGGTCGATGGATTGCCTGGAATGGGAGAATGCGGTTAATTTCGGTTCCATTTCTTGCCACCCAAATTATAAATAGATTCATAAGGAAACAATCGATTTGAACGCACCAATATGATCCATAACCATCATAATAACTACAGAAACTCATATGAAAACAATAATAACTACAGTTTATTGTCAGAACCTTAATTAGTCCTACCTTGTAACTCAATCAAAACAGTAAGCACCTTGTCTCATCGAGTTGTACGCATAATGAAGCAACTGTCACTTCAGAAGGACAACAGATTTAGACGTATGGAGGGAGACATGTTTCGGCGGAAGATTCAATAGTGCCAATCACATTCGTTTCTTGTTCCCAACTGTGCACAAACCTTACTAATACGCATTCAAAATAGATGTGGATAGAAATGGTGTAGTGGCCACAAATGGTGTCTCCACCAGTATGCATAAATTCAGTAAATTCTGCTCTAAGAAAAATATCCTTGAAAGTGAAAGTGTTGCAAATATTTATCATAAGTTATTATTGCCTTCTCTATTCAACTAAACGTACTCTTTAGCGAATTTAAACCATACTATTCATTGGCTATCTGGGAACTCTAATTAATTCAAGTTATCGATTCTGAAATGCATATATTCCTGGAAGTAACTAAATGGTTTTTCTTTTATATTGCAAATATTTATATATGTGCTGATAATTGTATTTTTGTGCAATAAATTATTATGATTATATTATTATTGCCTGAATGTTACTATGGTGGCTTTTTGACAGTTGATGTTCAGTCCGTCCATCTGGTTACCAAGTTTGGGACATCTTACATGCGTTCTCTAACCGTGAAACCGTGGTGATAAATTTCCCCTGTTCTTCAACTATATCGTCGGCATACCAAAGGGTTGTGTGACCTTTTCCTGTCAGAGACCCCAGAAGCCCGTCCATGACCACATTGTACAGGACTGGAGAAAGAACTCCTCCCTGTGGGCACCCTCTGGCCGCCCAGGCCACTACAGTCTCCTCCATTAGGGTTGCGTGAATTATCCTGTTTCTCAGCATCGAGACTCTCCAACTTGTTTGATCATTTTAATGTTCATTACTGGGCACTTTCTAGATATCTAGTTGTGCGGTATGCTAAAGTCATAACAAAAATGAAAATGAATCGTTGGTCGAAAATTGTAGACCAATCTCAAAAATTTTCAAATATCATTTCCATTATGATTTACCAAAAGAATTATATGCTAGAAAAACCATAAAAATGTAAATGCGAAAAATTCATCGATTCCTATCCAATCTTGACATTCGAATGAAGTTATATGCATGCCGCTTGTGTTGGAATGATTGTTGCGAATTGTGAAAGCTTTTCAATTTGATTTTCGTATCATTCGATAAATTCGCAATACCGCTGGGATAAATATATTTGCCTAATAGAATCAGTTGTTTTTGCTATCCATTCCAGTTATAATTGAATTGGATAAAGGGTAGGGTACACAGTTTCAAATAAACAAACAGAATTAATTTCATGTAATGCAGTAATATCGAGGGAAAACATTTATTTGATGCTCCAAATATGAATATATTAATTCATTCGACTCTGAAGGAATAATAATGAAAAAATGAGTTTTCGTAGAATTATATATATGCATATATATATATATATATATATATATATATATATATATATATTGTTATGTTTAGAAGTACGTGTTAGATGTTCAAAGAGTTAAAATAAAAATTAAAAATATTTTGTAATTTATGCTATGTTATTTTACAGTTTTTCTGAAGATTCTACCGTTTTTTCTGAAACCTTATATAATATTAGTCGATACCTATGTTTGAAATAAACATGTTTTCAACATTACAAGCAATTGGCTTAATTTATTGAATTATAGAAATCAAAATTTACTAAATTTTTGAACTGACAAAATGTTGAAGTTAGAACATTCTGTATATGAAATTAGATCTGAACACAATAGCCAATGAGATGCCAGGAAAGATCTTGATGCAAAATTTTTTTAAGGTTTTAAATTAAAAAAAAAAAAAATATGAATATTGAAAATATGAAAAGCAGAAACGTCAAAAATGATTTTTTATAACGAATTGAGAGGAAATAATTTTGGAAGAACCAACTCAAGAAAGTTGAATTTGAAAAATCAATCATATTTTCGTTACAAAGACAGTTATTTGCCCATACAACACAAGGAAATACTATAAAGAACTATAGCTGATAAAAACCCAGATACAGAACGAATCTTACATATACATATACCAGTACGAGGGCGAATTCACAGTCGACAAGGGGACTGCAGACTGGAACGGCAGTTTGCAGGAACGGGAGAGCGATCCGAGACACTGCACATTTTCGTTTCAAGAAGCCACAGGTACTTTGAACCATAAAAAGTTACTGAACTCAGTGCATTGCAAAAATAAACCTTTTTAAAGAACCCTTTCGATAGAACACTTTCATAAATTGGTATATAGACTACATAACCTACAAAAATAGGTTACATTTAACTTTTATTATCACATAACTTCACTTTTCATGTATATTCTGCTATGAAGCACTAATTTGAGTTAATTATCGCAGAATAGGTAACGGTAAGTCTTCCTGAATAAAGGAAATTATTATTTTGATGAATTTCTGCAATATTTTCAATGATTGAGCAATAACAAGTTGCCATTTTCTGAAACTGACATCAAGACTCCACAGTAGAACTGACTCCTGAGATTCTATAGGCGTACCGATTGAGTTAGCTGAGGTAAGGAGAATAATGTAAAAGAATCAATGGGAAAAAAGGAAAATACATAGCCGGACATTTGAAATATTCATATGGGTATTTATTTATCAACATATATTGAATAAAATTCAAAGGAGAACTAGCTGAAAAGATTTGAAAATTCTAAAAAATTTAGTAAAACAATTTTTTTTTTGTTATGATATCTGATTGTGAAAATAAATAAATAAATAATAAAATATAAACAAACCACAATCACATTATATATATAAATATATATTGTTGATAAGAAATATTTTTTCGATGTAAAAAGAATAAAAAGTGATATAATTATACTATATATCACATAAATACCTGCAATGTTTGTTTTGCAATTTTTCTGTACATTCTGCTTTTCTGAAACCTTGTACCATTTTCTAGTCGACGCAGATTTCTCAAGAGTTTAGCAGTGAAGCTTTTCTATTATCATAAGTATGTTGCCAACAATTCATTTAATTTGCACAACCTATAAAAAATATAGAAATTAAAATTTATGAATAAAACTTTAGATCTCAAGTAGACAAAAATTATATTATAGTTGGAACATCCTGTATGCTAAAATCAA
Organism: Gonioctena quinquepunctata; assembly: GCA_018342105.1. Lineage (NCBI taxonomy): Eukaryota > Metazoa > Arthropoda > Insecta > Coleoptera > Chrysomelidae > Gonioctena > Gonioctena quinquepunctata. The sequence continues at coordinate 181,102 of JAFIRS010002284.1, read as the reverse complement.
ATCAGAAGAAAACATGTCAAAACAATCGATGGAAAATGATAAAATATAAAATTTTGAGTACAGAAAATTGTCAGATATGAATTTTAACTAACTCTATATAGAAATAAAATTGTACATAAAATCCATAGCATAATTTAGAATAAGGAAAAGTGTCATAGAAAGTGAGTAAAAACAAAAAATTCGTGAGAAAAAAAAGTTATGGTTGCCAGGAAGAAAAATAACGAGGATTTGAGGAGATAAAACATTATTTTTGGAAGAACACGGTAACAAAATTTTGCTATCAATAAATACGAAAATACACCAAGAAGGGAAGCAAATCAGTCATTTGACAATCTGAGCCATGTCCAGAGACCAATTGGCGTTGAAACTGCCAAAGAAAACCACTTACCTCCAGAACACAGCCAAATTCCTATCCGAGACGCGGCCGACAACAAGGGGGCCCTGCCAAACTGAAGCTGAAAACTTAAGGTAGTACCGCCACGAGACAGTTGAATTAGGAAATCATTAAAATTTGGCATGCGTATTGTTTAATATGTGAACAACACCTCTTTAAAATTTTAACAAGTTTAACCATCCCGAACCCGAGATATATATAATTGAAGTTGACTCAGTTAACACGTAACATATGGACCATGCATAGGCAAACAGCACATTAATAATTCTACCTTTAAATTAAGAAGTTTATGGAAAACGAGGAGGAGCTAGAGCAGGATATCACAGATATTGTGAAAAAAAATCAAAGTGATTGACAGATATAATCAAAACTACTCTCGTTATTCAAAATAGTCCTCGGGGAAGCGCACAGCCTAAAGGGGGGGATCGTAGAGGAATTGTAATAATGAATAATAATAATAATAATAATAATAATAAAATATTTATTCAGTTCATTTGCATGAAAATTATCAATGTAAACATAAACATAAACAGTTTTGAATAAATAACAGATTTTGAATAAAATAAAATCAAATATTTCAAATTGATCAAATTTTTATGTCCAGGTTCACTTTAGCCTAAGCTAGACTGTGTTCCAAAACACAAAGCGGTATTTGATCTTTTTGAAATATATTAAACTAATGTAATAAAAATTAAGTACTAGTAAAATAATATAAAGTTACTTAAGGTAATTTAAAGTAAGTGAGAGATAATTTACATAAATGTACCAATAACAGTGGTCAAATACTGATAAATTAATTAACTACACATTTATAAATACATATACACTTCACTCACGAATGTAGAGTAAAACATGTACACACACAATAATAATAACAATAATATTTATAGTATTTATAGCTAGATTAAGTGTTTCTATCATAATGAGAAATTAAGACTTTCAGAAATACTATAGACTAATAAAAATACTACTATGTTGATAAATGAATATTGTAGGTAGAATATATAAGTATAGAATTTGGACTTATATTAATAGCAATGGTGATTGATTAGCAGATTTCAGATTGGATTGTATATACATGTATCTGTTCTGTTATTGGTGTGTTTATAATATTTTGACTGTTGATATAAGTAGCCAATTTGTTACTATGTTTTTGAAATTTTTTTTGTTGATTTCCTTTTTCAAACTTATTGGTAGATAATTGTATAATTTCTGTCCCACGTGTAGGAAACTTCGCTGTCCAATGGACTTCTGAGACTTAGGGAGCACTATATTGGCATTTTCTCGAAATCTTGTTGAATAAATGTGAGTTTTATTCATATCTATTAAATTATGTTGGACTACATTGAGTATTGAGGTTTTGTAGAATAGATTTCTAATATTCAATAATTTAGAATTCTGGAGAAGCAGAATCGATGAATACTGGCTATTGAGTTTATACATTATTTTGATTATTTTCTTCTGTGCTATTTCTAGAGGTTTTATATTATTAGAGTATGCACCACCCCATCCGGTTATGCCATAGTTCAGGAGTGATTGGACCAAACTGAAATACATACATTTTAGATTCATTTCATCTAGTATGAATGTCATTTGTTTGAATAGGTACATTAATGATCTTATTTTTTTGGTCAAGTTCTGAATTTGAAGATCCCATTTTAGATTATTATCAATAATTATCCCTAGGTATTTTGTGTTGGTTGTTGTTTGAATATTATACGTATTATTTCTCAAAGGTAGATTTAGGTCTAATTTTTTTTTTTTTAATTTGAAAAAGGAGATATACATTTTATCCATATTAATTGTGAGGAGATTGTCATCGAATCATTTTATTATTTTTCCTAAATCGTTTTTTATTTTGGTTTCTACTTCTTCCCAAGAGTTTCCATCCATAAGAAGTACGGTGTCATCAGCGTATGAAATTATTGTTCCTTGACAATTCAAATATAGCAGTTCATTTAAATAAATTATAAATAGTATGGGTCCTAATACTGTTCCTTGTGGTATTCCATAAGTTATCTCTCTTTGGCTACTCATTGTGTTATTAATCTTCACTAGTTGTTTCCTTTTTTTTAGGTAGCTTTGGAAGAGTGAGAGCGCGGGGCCACGAATACCTATGTCGTTTAGTTTGGATAACAGCTTGTTGTGACTTATGGTATGGAAGGCTTTTGCCAGATCGATGAATATTCCTGCGCATGGCCTGCTTTTATCTAAGTTTGAGTAAATTTTATTCACTAGTAGAGCAATTGCGTCATTAGTAGATATTCCGGTTCTAAATCCAAATTGTAATTTAGATAACGCTTTTGTGTTTTCTAAGAAGTTTACCAACCGTTCTTTCAGGGCCTTTTCAAAGATTTTACTCAGAATGGATAAGATACTAATGGGACGGTAGTTTTTTGGGTCAGTACGATTTCCATGTTTGAAGATTGGTTTTATTACAGCTATTTTGAACTGAGTTGGACATTTTCCTTCACTAAACATAAGATTAATTAAGTGACATAATGGTTTTGCAATAAAGTTGCTTATTTCTTTTAGGGCTAAGGTTGTGATGTTGTCAAAGCCTGGTGACGAATTGTTTTTCAAAGAATGAATAATATTTTTTATTTCAGTTTCCGTAACGGGCTGTAGAAATATCGAATTTAATGTAGTTCGGGTTTCATTTTTAGTATGTACTGTCTGCTTGTTTGCGACCTTTATATCGTTTGCCATTTTCTCACCTACAGTGGCGTAGTGTTTGTTAAATATATCGACAATATTAGTGAGATCCTTTTCAATTTCGTTATTTTCATTCAGGATCTCGGTTATATTATTATCTACTTGGGTTACATTTCTGTTAGCATACTCATTGACTGTTTGCCATATTTTTTTGCTATTTTTCAATTTTGCATAATTATATTTTTGTAGTAGTTTTGTTTCAGTTCTGAAATTAGTTTAACTATTTTGTTTCTATAGATTTTATATTCATTGTATGAGTGCGTGTCTTTATTCTTCTTGAATAGCTTGAATAATTTATCCATTTCTTTCATTGATTTTATTAGGCCTTTCGTTATCCATGGTTTCTTTTTGTGTTTAACTTCTGTGATTTTGATAGTTGTACTTTCATTTATATTTTTCATTATAACATGGGATATATGATCTGCGGTTTGTTGAATATTATTATTAGTGTAGATGTCTTCAAAAGTTTCTTGTTGCATTAAATATTTTAATTTTCTGTAGTCTATGTATTTGTTTGTGATTGTACCTTTTGGTTCATCGTTTTGGATATTATAGTTGAGAATAATTGGGAAATGGTCTGTAATCTTCGAATGGAGAATTATTGGATTAAGTGATTTATCTTCAATATATTTACTCTTAAAAAAAATATGATCTATGCATGATGAAGTTTTTTTTTCTATTCTAGTAGGTTTATTTATTAATGATTTAAATCCGTTTTCGTATAATGTATTGAGGTAATCTTGTATTTCAATTGAGTCACTAAGCAGGTTCATATTTATGTCACCAATGAAAATTTCAGTTTCACTTTTTGTAGCCGTTTTTATATAGTTTGATAATTCATCATTAAATGTTTTTATGTCAATCGTGTGGGGTCTGTATACAGCAGTAATAGACGTTTTTTTGTTATCTAGTTTCACTGTTAGCCTAACTATTTTGATTCTTGCTATGTAGTGTATTGTGGATTCTATTTGGAAAATATTTCTTACATATACAAGGACCCCATCATTTTGGTTTATATCTCCGTTATTATAGATTTTTCTATAGTTTTTGAGATTGAATAGATCAGGATTGTTTATTCTCCACGTTTCTGTGAGAATGATCACATCAAATTGTTCTTTAACTTCATCCAACAGGACTTCGAGTTCAGCGAAGTTCTTTTGGACACTTCGTATATTAGTGTGAAAAACTGTAAATTTATTTTGATTGTTCTTTTCATTCAAGTGCTGTTTTAATTGCTCCATATCTGGGACTTCTTTCGTGTCTATCTCAAAAATATTAAAATCTCTAATATAGTCATCCATACTTATATACTTATTTCTACTTTTTTAACAAACATAGAATAGTTAAAAGAAACTTGTAATAGGATTTGGTCGGTAAAATACTTATATATTTGTTTTTACTTTTTCAACGTATATAAAATAATTTAAGAGAAACTTGTAATAGAAATCATGCGGTAAAATCATATAATGTCTCTTTAAAATTTTTGAAGTAGGCTTCTTGAGCTATTTTAATTTTTTTTTCTTAAATTAGTTTATATATATTTTTGATCACGTAATCCAGTAGTGTTTCTAGTTACCTTCGAACGGGTTTCAACTTTTTTCTTTTCTTCTTCGTCTTTTCTGATAGGCTGTTGTTTTTTTCCAGCGCCAATGGCTGCTGGGGTTGAGAAGGATGGCGGTTTCTGATTTCTGTTGATGTCAGTCAGGATTGTTTTCTCAGCGGTTTTGTGATGGTTTTGTGAGGATGGTGTTCCAGGAGCACTATTTGATTTTTCGTTTATTTCCGCACTGGCTTCAGATTGTTCTAAGTCTTCAACACTATATGTTTTATTGTTAACATATAGCATTTAAATTTTTATCCTGTTTGCAAGCCATAAATGTTTCTTAGAATGTTGTAGTCCCGACGTTGTTTAAGTGTCAAATCATTTGAAATGGAGATGTTTGTTCCTTTCAGCTGTTTTGCGTTTACCATCAATGATGTTTTCTTTAGGTAAGACACTAGCTCTACCTTAATTGGGCAGGATTCTTTTTTTCCCAGTGGGTAGAAATTACTTAAATCTGTCGGTAGTAATTCCACTCCAATAAGTTTCTTGAGTTCACGTGTAATGAATTCGAGGGTGATTTGTCCTGTATGTTTTAGTCCAAATATGATGATGTTTTTTTCTTTATTTTTTCTCTCCTGAAGTTCAAGTTCCTCTTTCAACATGTAGTTTTCTCTTTCAAGTTTATTGAGTCTATTGGTAATTTCTTCGACTTTTAATGTCAGTCGTACTTCCACTGCCTCAATTATTGATATTAATTCTTGCTTCGTTTTTCTTATTTCATCCAAGACCATTCCGATTGTTTCAGTCATTTCAAGCGCCGCTGCCTTCAGTAGTATCTGGCTGCTTTATGTTCAATACACTATTTGCGGTGATGAGAGTTCCCAGAGTTTTTTACTGACCTTTTATTTCAGTTGTCAACAGGTGGGCATTGTTTATTTTGCTTTGTTTTGGTGATATAATTCGTTCATTCTCTTCTTATTGTGACGGTTACACTTTATTATGACTTTCTCCGTAGGTTTAGTTCAAATAAAAGTTTTATTTGTGTGAGATTTTGTCGAATTTCACAGAACGATTTAACACACGTTTTCACTGTTAAGGCACATCATACACATCAATCAATTGTGCCGGGGGACTTTTTAAAGAAGGACGGGGGACCATTTGAGGGTCTGAACGCAAAAAAAAAAACTCCTTCTCCTAGTTGACTCCATCGATTTCAACGATACCCCCCCTTCCCACCCCCCCAAAAAATAAAAAGTTCAAAAAGAGTACTACAAAAAAGTCCATTGAAGTTTCATCGAAAAACGATAATTTTTTCCCATGACGTATGATTTCTAGTGAGGGGGGGAGAGGGGCCTGGGTCTGAAATTTTGTTTTTGCTTCGCTTTTTGGGGTAATCAATTTTTTAAGTCGCCGACTTTCTATAACGAAGAAATTTTCTAGAGTCGATTGGGGGGGCAAGTGCTCCCCTTCAAAAACAATTTTTTTTCGCGTTTCAAATCGAAAAGTCCTTTGAAATTTTCCAATTCCGTCGAAAATAATTTACTAATTCAACTGTCTCGTGGCGGAACTACCTTAAATAGCCAAAGAACACTTCCAGGATTCGATAGAAGTCTCAAGCTAAATGAATCACAGGTACTTTTTAAAAAGAATCTAAACGAAGTGAACGTATTCGGGTCAGACACTTATTTGAGTTCATTTTATGACACTTTTTCACTGTCTTTTTTGAACTGTATTTCTCGTTTGCTTTCATAATTTAATATACCCCACAATTATTATATTTGAAAGTCACTTGATTGCACATGAGCAAGATATTTCACTTTTCACATTTCGCTGTTTGATCAGAGTATTACAGATAAGATAGATTTCGCAGGGTAGGTATATTCAGGCATTCGATTCAATGAAAAAATAACTATTTGACTATTTTCTGGATTCATTATTCATCTGTTGATCACATTACAACCAATATTTCCATTAAACAGTACATTGAACATTGACTTCAAGCAGAGCAACTAGATGGCACAACTGAATCCTGCTTTGAGAAGGAGTAATATCATGTTTCCATAGGCGTACCGACTGAGCTGTGATAAGGTGAAAGAATACAGGTAAAAGGGTATTTGAAAAAGAGTAAGCAACATAGCCGGATATTTTATTACTGTTATGATGTAATTCTTTTCAAAATTTTCAAATTAAAATAAATAAACTAATTAAACTTATCATAAATATTTTATTATGATGACTATTTATTAAAAATAAAATAACAATTAAAAATAATAATCAAAATACTAGCAATAATAATCATCATATTAATTGTCGCCAACGCGGGCAATAACAATAATAATATTAGTATCATCATAATATATATATATATATATATATATATGGCCACTTTTTTAATGGGATTGTATTGGTAACTTTTAAACCATAAGAGTTAGAAGGTCGGTCAAATGGAGAAAAAGTTGCATTCATAGAAGCATTGTCAAGCAGTTCAAACAAATCAAGATTATCAGGGCCGGTTATTGAGATATCATAAAAAAAGTAAATTCTGTCATTTTGATTTTTCTTTTTTTCCCACTTTATTTCGAATATTATAAAAAAAATGTCACAGAAGTTTTTTATTCGACAGTAAATTACTCTTATTTTGACATAATCAGATTTTGTATCCAACGTTTCGTACGCTCTGGGCCACCCTCAACCTCATTTTTTTCAATACGGACCTGCATATTTTATGACACTTTTCGAAATAACTTTTAACGCTTACTTCAACGATATATCATACAATGTCATTCAAAGTTGATTTTTTGGTGATTTTGACCCTTATCCAAATTTCTTTGGGTCGGATCTGTATTACATTTAGGTACCTTTAGTTTAATTAACAACATGCAATACATTTCGATAAGAAAATCAACTTACTCATCTTCAACTGAATGGAACGTAACAGAATCAAAGCAAGAAACAAGTAATAATAATTTACAAATTTCAAGAGGTGAAAAACCTAATTCATAATAATTAAACGAAACTATCATTTAATGAAAGAAAAATCAAATGATTATTCGAAAGTAAATGATGAACATTAATGAAGTAAGTGTTCGAAATGTCCACCATTTTGTAAAATGTGCTTTGCGGTTCTGGAATCCATACTTCTTATACATTTGCTTATTTCGTCTCCTTGAATACCTTCCAATACATTCTCAATCTTCTCGCGAGGAATCATTTTTGTTGGATTTGTCATTTGTTCCGTTGAAACAAATTACAGAAGCGAACTTTATTTTGAGATCATTACGATATAATTTTTGCAAGGCATGGTATTCAAATTTAAAATCATTGTATTCGCGTCTCTTGACTATTTTATTAACAGCAGTTTTTGATATATTGCATTCACTGGCCACAGTTCTCGATTTTTTTTCTGGGTTCAATTGAATTTGGGTCAGAACATTGATATCGTTGATAGACTTGTTTTTTCTTACATACACACAACTCTAGGTTTATTGAATGTATTATTTTCAAGTAGTAGGCCGTGGATAAAAAAGAACATAACAAGAAATGTCATATTATTTGTCACTTCGTTTATTATTGTGTCACAAGAACTTGTCATTAAATACTTTTCTGAGTAATTTCGATTTAACTTATTCGATATGGTAAGATACACAAATGAAGAGAAGAGAGATATACTAGATAGAAATTCGTTCAAAGCACAACAAAGGTATGGTGAATTATATCCTGAAAGAACAACACCAAATATTAAAATGTTTCGACGTTTATCTACTACGTTACTTGCACATAATTCATTCATCAAACCTAGAGGTCCTTATGTACGTCGAAACGAGCCTATCAATGACATCAATGTTCTGGCCCAAATTCGAATGAATCCAGGAATAGGATCGAGAACTATGGCCAGTGAATGCAATTTATCAAAAAATGCTGTTAATAAAATACTCAAGAGACACGGATACCATGACTATAAATACCAAGCCGTGCAAAAACTATATCGCAATGATCCTGAGAGAAGGTTGCAATTCTGTAATTGGTTTCAACGGAAGGTGCGGAATAACAACAATTTTGCGCACAATATCATTTGGGGAGACGAAACGACATTCACAAATTCTGGCATGTTCAATCGAAGGAACAAACATTTTTATGCCACAGAAAATCCTCACTTAATTCATGAAGTTAGACATCAATATCGTTTTTCTTTGAACATATGGTGCGGTTTGTTGAATAATAAATTACTGGGACCCTATTTTATTGACGGCAACCTAACCGGAGCCGGTATCGGCGTAATAGTCCATGGTTCCAACAAGATAGATGTGGTCCACACAACTCAAGAATAGTCACAGACTATCTAAATCGAACTTTTCCCGATTCATGGATTGGAACAAGAGGTCCAGTAGCATGGCTTGCCAGATCGCCGGATTTGAATCCGCTGGATTTTTATTTGTGGGGATATCTCAAAAATGAAATTTATGATACTACGAACCCGACAATAGAGATTCTTCGCGAGAAGATTGAGAATGTATTGGAAGGTATTCAAGGAGACGAAATAAGCAAATGTATAAGAAGTATGGGTTCCAGAACCGCAAAGTGCATTTTACAAAATGGTGGACATTTCGAACACTTACTTCATTAATGTTCATCATTTACTTTCGAATAATCATTTGATTTTTCTTTCATTAAATGATAGTTTCGTTTAATTATTATTAATTAGGTTTTTCACCTCTTGAAATTTGTAAATAATTATTACTTGTTTCTTGCTTTGATTCTGTTATGTTCCATTCAGTTGAAGATGAGTAAGTTGATTTTCTTATCGAAATGTATTGCATATTGTTAATTAAACTAAAGGTACCTAAATGTAATACAGATCCGACCCAAAGAAATTTGGATAAGGGTCAAAATCACCTGAAAATCAACTTTGAATGACATTGTATGATATATCGTTGAATTCAGCGTTAAAAGTTATTTCGAAAAGTGTCATAAAATATGCAGGTCCGTATTGAAAAAAATGAGGTTGAGGGTGGCCCAGAGCGTACGAAACGTTGGATACAAAATCTGATTATGTCAAAATAAGAGTAATTTACTGTCGAATAAAAAACTTCTGTGACATTTTTTGATAATATTCGAAATAAAGTGGGAAAAAAAGAAAAATCAAAATGACAGAATTTACTTTTTTTATGATATCTCAATAACCGGCCTTGATAATTTCGATTTGTTTGAACTGCTTGACAATGCTTCTATGAATGCAACTTTTTCTCCATTTGACCGACCTTCTAACTCTTATGGTTTAAAAGTTACCAATACAATCCCATTGAAAAGTGGCCACTCTGTATAATGGAACAAATAAAGAAACTTTTCATTAGCTCTGGTATATTATGAAATCTCCCATTTCCTGAGTAGAGTTTGAGTTGATTTTGTACAATGTTCAGATTTATCAGAACCTTTTCCATATGTATGTATTCTTTGTTTTAATTCTAGCAATTGTATTTCTTCTTTTTCAATTTGAATTTCCTGTAACTTCAATTGTTGTAACAAAACAATCCTCTGCAACTGAGGTGATGATAAGTCTTTTGTGTTGTCACTTCGTGATAATTCTTTCACTTTTTCTCATTTTCTTGGAAGGCCTTGGCATATCACTTAATGATTCTTCTGCGTTTTCATTCTCTTGTAATATGGTACTCACTGTTTCATGTCCCACCGATAAGGCCTGAGGAACTTTACAAAAAACAGGATTCGTTTCCTCCTGCATAGTATCTAGGAAATCCTGCTCCCATTGTTTGAGCTTTATGGGCTTATTACCTGTTGCAGTCTTGTCAGTTTTTCTTCGTACTTGTTTTTATATTGTTTCTGAAAGCTGACCGGCTGCCACTTTCTTCCCTGCAGCAAGTGAAAAATCCCCAGCTAATTTTTCCCCTGTTTTCGTCTTTGCATCTACTTCCGATGGTATTTTTAACTTTTCTAGAACAACGGGATTTTCACGAATGAATTTCACAAACAAGCTCCTGTCCAACTGCTTTCCCAGTAAGGAGTTATCCTCTTCATCCGATGACATCTCAGTAAAACGCGAAAAACACAACACCGCAGCTTGAGATTTGTATATGTTGAATGCTACTTGTTCAGACTTGTTATTGCAGTGGCTGATAGATTAGGTGGAATGTAAGAGCGTGAGCATCGTGTCATGGCCTTCTGTTCCATGAGCACACGTTAACATTAACTAGGGTTAGTTATTACTACCTATCTAGTATTTACTTAGAATATCATGATATTGCCAAGTATTTATGCCTATCCTTAGCCAATTGTTATTGACCTCCATTTCAGTAAATTTTAAAACTAGCTAGTTGTAACTGACTGGTATTTACTTGTTTCAATACTTCACCCAATGTAGAAGAGAGTTGGTGGCGTGTAGATTTTTTTAAAATTTGCATTTGCAGCATTTGGAGATATCTGGGACCATTTAATTGGAACGAAGTTCCTTATCGCGCGTTGCGAAAGGGGTCTAGACGGAATAAATTGAGACCAAAAGTTGTAACGACACTTTCTGCTGTAGTTGTAAGCCGTGCGGCGTGCGCGTTTCTCTCTGTCTGTCTCTCTCTCTCTCTCTCTCTCATAGAAAGCAAGCCAGTTATTTTCGTTTCGTCTTTCTATTTCGCATTGAAGAGTGTGGTGTCGCGACGATTATTTTTGTTGAGTGTATACAGGTTTTTTGTATATAATAAATAATGATAAAAAATAATAACAATAATGAATCCTGACAGTGTTTCTGCACAAGTTCCGGATATTGCTGATGGAGTTAGGTAAGTAGAGATTCTATACAGACAATAATAAATGCTTATGTATTTTTAGCAAGTACGCATTATAACCTCTCTTTACTATTGTGCTAACCAAGTCATATGCGTTATAATCTCTCCATTATTGTGTGTTCAGCAAGTGTACGCGTGATAACTTTAATAAATTTAAAAGCAAATTATATTTTGATATTACAATGTACTAAAATTGAACCTACCGATTAAGTTTATATTACATTATATTTGTTAATAATAAAAAAAATTATTATAACTTAAAAAAAATAAAAATTTATTACAATTCCTTCACTAATTAATCGAAAGGAACTTCGTTCCATCCGGGTGTCCCTTGACACCTCTCAACTTTTTTTTTTGAATTTGGGGCTTATACTGTGGTCACTTGAAATACCAGCCCGAACATTGATCTTTTGGGGAAATTGAGTGTGCCTCTCGGAATTCATGAGGATTCCCATCACTCCAATGTCTACAATTCCGGGTATTTACACTTCCATTTATACAAATGTGTTGCAAATGAATAGGACTAAACAACAATACTTTCTAACAGTGAAACGCATTTTAATCGAGTGTACGAAAGACATTGAACAGAGACAAAAATATCAAATCCAAGAAACTTTGTCAGATATCTTCAAAGACTCTAACGATCACTTATTATTATACTTAACGGATATAAATGTTAAATCTAAAATATAACTGTATACAGTCGCTGATGATCGAAAGATAGATGCGACTCACAAAATTTAATTAAAAAAAAAACAGTACTTTCTGCCATGGTTTCTCAAAACTCAAGTCGCCGGTCCGGAGCATGTTCAACCAATAGATGCAATTTTTTTATTTTACAAGGATGGATTTTTTTAAAATCCTCTCTACTGATGTTTTAGAAACATAACATGTCTCGGCTACTTGCTCAATTGATTATTGCGGGATATTGCGGGAACTTGAATTTCAACCTGCTAAATTTTTCCACCAATTTTTGCAGATATTTTCGACACATCGGATGTCCTCAAAACCGCTCAATGAAAATGCGAATGGCAATGGCAATAGAGAGAAGAGAAAATTTATTGGCCATGTTTATTGATGTTATAATACATTTGTTGCAGGTCACTCAGATAGAAGTAAAAGTGCATGACTAAATCTTACAACAACACAGGAATAATAATACAAAAAAGGTTCACTCAGAACAAAGTCATTGTAAACGTACAGAGTACGATGCCTAGAAACCCTGGTGTATTTTGTTCAGACTTTTCGGTAAAGATTTACGCGTCCTACTTCAAATTTTTCACAATAGATGGTGACAAATTGACATAGTTCAACGCATTGGATCTGTTCCGCAATTACAAAATGCATTCGCCAACCTTAGGCAGCCTGCATACTGGCAACCAATTAGAAAATTTGAATGCTTTTCAATCCGATTAATATCGCTTTCATTCTGATTTTCAACTGACCGAATGTTTTTATTCCTGCTGTTTGCTGATGTGGATGACAAAATCTCAGAACTCCCGAAATGAATACATGGGCTTAACAAAATTAAATCAATACAAATAATGTGCATTTATAGAAACTTTGGCAATAAATCAGCAAAACGTATACTTTTTTCAAAAATGAATGAATAACCTGCTCAAAGTGTTTATATATGTTCTCTACTCGCTTCATCAAACTGCTCATGTTCCTCTCTATAAACTAACTGGAACTCCTATGAATTGTTTGGATTTACGGTAAATAGGGTTTTCGTAAACTCAGTTGAGGGATAGCATCAGGTCTCAATCTGATTTTACTCCTTACCACAAACTTATCATCCTCCCTAAATAAGTGCACACTGCAGACACAATGTTTGTCACTCAATTGCTCTTTAGTGGGATCCCTTCCTGAAGCTCTCATCCATGAGTCATGCCTCCGAAAAGTAAGCCTAAAAAAAATATAAAATTGAAGTGTCATCAATCATATATCATTTATGAATTCAAATTGTATTGTTCTTTATACTATAATTTATGAGTACTTACATAAAATAAATCATTCGTCTCACAAAATAGAATCATGCACTTCCTGTAAATACGACAAAAATCTAACCTAAAATCTTTGGCTTGGGAAAATACTGTGTCTCTCTCTCTCTCTCTATTCATCAGTAACGGCGACACAGAAGAGCGAAAAGCCGAAGTTCAATGTGTAAGTAGTAATGGAAAAAAATGTACTCTATGTCGCTGAAATGAAATATTTGACGATTTCGGAGCGTACCGAAGATTGTCCGAATAATTTCTTAGGAGAGTTGCTCTTTGGTGTTGCCATCTACTCAGCAATCATTCGAAACTGGCTGTGATCTAAGAAATCAAGCAGACCATATCTGTCGCACGTTTGATCCCACACATTTTCAGATATGAGTGCATGCACCAAGGTTTCTAGACATCTTATTACAGATGTAGATATACAAAAATTGACATGGCGAACATATTAAAAACCTAGAGATAAGGAGTTTATCACAGATCATCATTGTTAAACTGGGTTAAAATGTCATTTTCCGAGTTCTTCAGTAGATAAGATTTCACTACCCGTTTGAAATCGTAAAAGTTCATATTTTTTATTTTTAGATGCAATTTAGTACACAGGGTGATTCAAAAAAACTTTGACAAACTTCAGGATGTGATTCATCACAATATTCTAATATGAATTGCCCAGATAAATATATGTCTGAAAACGCTTGGTTTCCAAGATACAGGGTGTTAAAGCTTTATTTTTATTTTCGTTTTTTTCAAAATAACTTTCGAAATACTGACCTTAATTAAACGAAAATTGGTATTGGGACGTTTTTGAGGTGTCGAATTTGAACCTGATGTTATTATTGCTCTCACTCGTAGGGGGCGCCACCTACACGTCTTTTTGTTTTTTGAAGATCCATAACTTTTTTGAGCGTACTTCTAGCACATTTTTCAGTGGATAAATCAATTCCTTCATCATATCTACGTGAAAAAGCTACCCTTATTACAAGTCGCTATAAGCAACCGTTTTCTAGATATTTGGACATGAAAGTTTCGAATCGATTATTTGATAATCGATGCGTGTTGAAGTTATTACCATTATTTTGCATTTTCTACAAAAATGCTTGACGTTTAAGTAAGTCGTTTTGGTATTTACATATTATGTGACAGTTAAACGTTTTGTTGAAGTTTCTGTGAGTTTTGAAACAGTAATTTTGAAAAAATGCATTATTTAAACAATAATACTCATTTAGCCGATATGCATTTTGTTTATGGCCTTGCGGATGGCAATGCGCGCGAAGCCCGACGTATTTACCAGGAGCGATTTCCTAATCGAGTACTGCCTTCAGCTCCAACATTTACCAGTCTCCACCGTCGTTTGGCAGAAACAGGTAGCTTTGAGAGGGCAACTAATATTATGGGAAGACCAAGAGCAGTCCGAACTTCAGAATTGAAAGAAGCTGTTTTGCACGCTCTCGAGGAGAATCCAGAAACAACTACAAGGGTAATTGCTGAAACTCTTAATTCTACTCAGTCCACAGTTTGGAGAATTATCCACGATCAACAATTTCATCCATACCATATTCAGAGGATACAAGCTCTTTTGCCACGAGACTTTCTCCAACGCATTACTATGTGTCAGTGATTTCTGGGCAAATTGGCTGGAAATCCTCAATCTTTAAGATATGTACTCTTCACGGACGAGGCAAACTTCTCCCGAAATGCTATCACAAACTTTTATAACAACCATGTTTGGGCTTTGGAAAATCTGCACGCAGTTAGTGGAAGACATTATCAATATCAATTTTCTGTAAATGTATGGGCGGCAATAATTGATAATTACTTGATAGGTCCTTTCTTTCTTCCGTTCCGACAGAATGGCGCATGGACATTTGAAGTCACTAGTTTATAAAACTCCAGTAGCGAAAGAGAAAGATCTAAGAAACCGAATAGTAGACGCCTGTGAAACAATAAAAAACACACCAATAATTTTTGAGTGGGTACGAGATTCAATGACTAGAAGACTGAATGCCACTATCTTCGCTGAAGGTGGACACTTTGAACAATTTATTTGAATACAATTTAGTTTCCTTTATTTTATTTTATTCTGAATACTGAAAATTTCTTGATATGAAATGTTGATATTCCTTGCAAATTTTATTAAAACAAATACAGATTTTGCACCCTTGGTACAACAATACGTATATCAAACGAGTAAAAATAAATAGAATAGGTGGCGCCCCCTACAAAAAACCTAAACTACTCACTCAAATGTCAAATTCATTCCCAAAGCATTCTAGTGAAAAAATGCAAAATAATGGTAATAACTTCAACACGCATCGATTATCAAATAATCGATTTGAAATTTTCATGTGCAAATATCTAGAAAACGGTAGCTCATAGTGACTTGTAACAGGGGTAGTTTTTTAGGTAGATATGATAGAGGAATTGATTTTTCCACTGGAAAATGTGCTAGAAGTACGCTCAAAAACGTTATGAATCTTCAAAAAAGAAAAAGACGTTAAGGTGGCGCCCCCTACGAGTAAGAGCAATCACATCAGGTTAGAATTTGACACCTCAAAAAACCTCTCAATACCAATTTTCGTTCGATTAATGTCAGTATTTTGGAAGTTATTAAAAATAAAAATGAAAATAAAAATAAAACTTCAACACCCTTTATCTTGGAAACGAAGCTTTTCCGGACATATATTTATTTGGACAATTCATATTAGAATATTGCGAGGAATCACCTCCTGAAGTTTGTCAAAGTAGACATATATTCAATGAGTTTTTCTTTGAAACAGAAAGTCTATATCTTGGCGTTCTCAAGAGGTTTCCTGGCCTTGTAAGGTGTTGGTGCGTGTCCGATTGTTTTGGTGTATTACAAGCAGAGTGGCGTATATGTAAGCGGTGGGAAGAGGTATGATCTGAAGATCAATAGATAGAGCATGTAACCCACCCCCGATATTATTCGAATTTCTCTTTTTTGTAAAACAAAAATTATGTTTGAATGGGTGGAATTTCTCCACAAAACAATTCCATATGTCATATGACAGTGAAACAGTCCAAAATAGCTGGATCTGAGAGTATCTGCACCAACAAGGTTCATCAATCTGCGAACCAAGAACGTAACACTTGACAATTTATTCGACAGTTTATCCACATGACACATCCAACTGAGTTTGTCATCAATGGATATTCCAAGTAACTTGACACTTTCACCGCCTGTAACCGCTGAGTTTGAAGATATCACGAAATTCTGATTTTATGCAGAATTGAGCAAGAGCTTATTAGAGCAGAACCATTTAATGGCCATTCTCACGAGTTCGGAAGAGTCAATCATCAGTCATCAGCAAAAAGGATGCATTTTCTTGGTAAAATATGAAAATATAAATCATTGATGTACAGAATGAATAGGAATGGACCCAAAACGGAACCTTGAGGAACACCATGAACGTTTTTCATCAGTACTGATTTGTTGCCTTCGACCAAAATGCACTGCGATCTCCCATGTAAATAGGAGTTGAAAAATTCCAAAGGAATTCTACGAATACCATAACAGAAAAGTTTCTCAAGTAAAATATCATGAGATACACAATCGAAAGCTTTCGAAAGGTCAAAAAGCGTCAATAAAGAATGCTCACCCTTCTCGAGTCCATCAACTGCATTCGAAATTACACTCAAGATTGCTCTCGTAGTTGATTTGTTTTTTCTGAAACCAAGATTTTTTTTCCAGGTATGATATTAAACTTTTTTTGACTAGAGCTTCTATAATTTTCGCAATAACAGGAATTAATTCATTAAAATTGTTAATGGAGAAGCAATAATATCAGCTATTGCTTTAATCACTGCGCTGCTCATCTCGTCAAAATCTAGGCAATTCGAATCTCTCAAAGACTCAATTGTACCCATGACTTCATCGGGTGTTACAGGGAAAAATGCCAAAAATTGACAGATGAACTAAGAAACATATGGCTTCAATTTTGTCTTCTAATAAACGAGCCATATTAAGCAGGCTTCTCTGAAAACAAAAGAAAAGCTGTGTAGTCCACTGCATTTGGCAGTATTTTACGCAGAGACTCGTTAGAAAGAGATTTACTACTGGTTACGACAAAGCTATGAGCTCGGAAGTTCCGCTCAACTTTCACCGTGAAAAGTTTTACGGATAGCGATAAGACCCCTTTCAATGGACGGTAAGGGTGAGTTTAGTGGAGGGTTTCGTAATTATTATTCCGAACAAGTTTTGTAATGGTTTCGCCGAAACGATGATGATGGCTAACAATACATGCATAGCCATTGGGTATCCCTGGACGTACCTGATTCAATTCCCTGGCATTTTTGAAGTCGGTATATGGACATTCTAGGGACGTCCTAATATTATCCCAGAAAAATCCCAGGATAAACGATAACCCATGGATGACAATGATAATAATTTTTTGGCATAAATAAGAGATGTTTACATACAATCAGATGAAAATGGGTTTATAACAACTGTTGTTATACGAGGGTAGTCTGGGAAGTTTCCGACCTGAATATGATGGCAGCACGCGTCAACAATAGCAAGGGAATGTGTTTGAGCATCTTTTGAAAGGTGCCCACCAAAATTGCAGCCATTCGGCCGCACAGTTTTTTGAGTGAGTCGATGTGAGTGTTTTTGTGAAAATAGAAAAAATCGAGAAGATAGATAGATATTTTATTGTATATTAGAGAATCACAATTCTTATTACAAGTGGTTGATCTTGAACCTATTTGACAGAAGTATTGATTGGTGATTCACAGCACGAAAAAGAGAGAAAAAACAGTGGATTCTTCATGAAGATAGAGAAGAGCAGAAATCTTGATCGTAACTACATCATTCCAAGTGGAAATATATATATATATATATATATATATATATATATATATTTTATGTTATATATATATATATATATATATATATATATATATATATATATATATATATATATTAGTTTCAAGAGATTGTTTTTACATATTTTGAAATTCTATTTCCTTTATTGAGCCTCTGTATAATATGAATAGATGAAAATATTCAAATACTATAATACAAGCAATTTCATACACTGTCATAATGATTACAACCCAAAATTATTCAAAAGGCAACAAGAAAGGTCTAGATTTACAAAATCATCCTGAATAAAATGTGATAAACAAAATTATAAGCTTGAAACATACAGTACAGTATATAACTAAAAATAGCCAATGGGAGAACAACAAACTTCTCGATGACAATAGCCAATCAGGGAACAGTATGGTCAAATGTAAGATTTGAAATTGTGAGAAAATAAGAACGGAAAAGTGTCAGAGACAATTATGATTGAATATTGTAAATAGTCTGTAAGAAAGGCAAAATAGATTCATTTATAAGTTTTGACAAATAACCCCAAACAGTGAAAATGTGACAACATAGTGCGCAAATTCGAAAATTCAAATCAAAAGGAATGAGGAAAAATGGTATCCAAGTAACGAAAAACAAAGCCACTAGGAGATCGAAAATAATTTGAAAGAGAATGCCACGTTTTATTTGGGAGAAAGAAAAATTCAATAATTCCAACATTATAAGCAGAAAATCAACATTACCATATACAAATATTCCAAAGCTGATTGCTGAATTTGTATGGTTCCTTCTTTTGGTATTGGAGTTCCTGAGAGCATTGGATTGAGAGAGAATCCAAATTCTGGGTGTATATTGAACAGCGACAGTTTCAGCGACAGGTATAAACTTTCCTAGTGCACGTCACGAACTGAACAATTTCACTAATAACTCATATCCCATCAGAAGAACTTTATTTCACTTGATTTTGAACTATTAAAGAAATTTTCACTTTTAAGGTAAAAGTGAGGTTGTGTCTATCAATCCATAACCTGTTTCTCATGATTATCCATGAATATTTGTAGATTCACCTTAGAATAAGTTATCTATCGTAGGCCAGGTAAAATTAAGTTTTCCTGAATGGGGGAAATAATTGCTTTTTGATACTATCTCGTTTCTTTTCCACAATTATCAGCAATCATACTTATAAACATTGAAAAGATTGAGATTTGACATCAAGCAGTATATGCTAGTGGCTCAATTGCCTGAACCGGCTATATGAGACGAGAGGCGTACCAACTGAGTTTAGTCGTGGTAAGAAAAATGATAACAATTGGCAGCAACGTGACGAGAGAACTGTGACGTTAGCTAGCAATTATTATCACATCAAAACATATTATACAGGGCGAAAATACTTATCTATATCATAACAATTTGGCTCACAACGAAGAGCGGAAATTATTAGCAATCTTCATTTCATAACAACAATGTATATTTGCGAATCATCATTATATTACAATTGGCACCACAAAACGTGGGGCGAAATAATAACAAAATAGTTTGTTATAATCATCATTATATAACAATATATATATATATATATATATATATATATATATAAGAGAGAGAAAAAAAAAAGAGACAATTAAATGGATAAACATAAAAATTAATTAAACACAGGAAGACAAGTATTAAACAAAAAAATAATAAAAAAAATTAAAAAGACAAATTTCAATAAATGTGCTAAAAACTGATAAAATAATTGCTTTGAATGAGCTACGTAGGTTATTCCGTAAGTTATAGATTCAAAAGCTTGTCGCGTAAAGTTTCCAGTTCGAATACAAAAGCGACAAGCTTTTAAATCTATAACTCACAGAATAACCTACTTCGCACATCCAAAGCAATTATTTTTGACTTTTTAGCGCATTTGAATAAAAGCTTGTCTTCAGAAAGGTTTTTTTTATTAGTCATTTTATTTTGTCTAAGTAAGCCTTAATCTATGCATTTTTGTTAATGCATCGTCATTATGAGGCTTTTTCCTATAAGTTCTAAGCTACCTAGTTCTTCAATGATGAGACCATCTAAAGATTAGGCGAGTAGTTTGCGTCAACACATGTTCACCTCCTACGAGAGATGAAGATGGGTTGCGGAAACTTAGGTGGCTACCTCCAAGTGGTATCGCTGGATAACGGGGTTGACAAGGAAAATCCAGTGGGAATGACCAGAAATGGTCAAAACCTGCGGATCTCTAAGTCAATCCCAAACCAAATGCCACCACAACATGGCTTAATCCAAGGCGTCAAGCGACCCGTGCCGAGGGATGGATGATACCTGAGCCAGTCAGGTATAAAAAAAACGGAGCCTCTGGGATACATGGCGACCTCCCAGAGTAATCTGCCTTACACCTGCGCAGGGGGCACCGCAGGTGTAGACGACCCTTTCCCCTACACAAACAACCCTGGGGAATTTCCAGTTGAAGAAGACCCAACACCGATAGCGGGTATGGAAGTCGAGGGATTCCAGTTGAATCACCTCGGCACCAGAAACCGTAAACCCAACCGAGGAGGGATCAGCAGATGGTCGAACACCTACTGAGAAACTCCCGGAAACAGAGTGGATTCCAAAGCCCTTTGGTAAAATGGAAACCAAAAAGATTCTTCAGCTCATCAAAACCCAGGACATGGGGATAGATACTGAAGAATGGCTTGTCATCAAGAGACAAGAGGAGGCCTCGGGTCTAACTCTTGTCTTTCAATCTTCGACTGTGACGCCCTAAGTGGTGGGCGACACAGAATCTTTGGGGAGATCGGCCCGGAAACGGGCATGAGTCCGAAGAACCTTATCAACGGGCTTCTAGACCTAGTTAGGGGCACAAACCTGTTTGAATGAGGAACCACTGACGACAGAGTGATACAATAGACCCCAGCTGGTCGCAGTGTCAAGGGAAGCTAAGTGCCAACCCTGTCTCTGGCTCGTCAGCCTTAAACCAACCAACCAACCATCTAAAGATTAACTCGTCCGCCATCCTGGAGTTGCCATCTTCAATTTATGAATTCTGACAAAAAATCAATAATTTCCGACTTAATTCATAATCTCCGACTTCAAAAACTCCGACATATCAATTTGGAATACAAACGGTCCATAATCACAAAACTTGTCCACCATCTTGGAGCCACCATTTTGAATTTATGAATTTTGACAATAAATTCACAATCTCCGGCCTTAAAAACCTCTACATATCAATTTTGAATAGAATTGGACCGTAATCACAGGGATCGTCCGCCATCTTGAAACCGCCATTTTGATTTTATTAATTTTAACAAAAAAAATCATTTGAGCTGCTTGACCACCCTCCATACTCACCAGATCTAGCCCCAAGCGACTTTTTTCTTTTTACTAAGCTTAAAGCTGCGCCCGGATTTTCAGAAATTTCCGTCAAATGAGGAGGCCGTCACCTTCGTAAACAATCATTTTGCAGATAAATACGCCGAGTACTACTTGGACGGGTTGAAGAGATGGGAGCATCACTAAGAGGAATGTGTAGACTCACAAAAAGAGTATGTGAAAAATAAAAATAAACTTGAAGAAAAAATTGTTTGTATATTTGTTGGGTTGGAATTGTTCGAGTTCCCCTCGTAGGTAACATCACATATTCACAACAAGCACTGTAAGATGATCACCGTGAAAGTGCTTTACTGAAAAATATATGGGGAACGGAATATTCATAGAAAAATGATAGGTATCAATTTACATGAGTATTTCTCACATAACTGTGATTCAGCGAATCGTTTCAAGGTATGAGTGTATAAAATTCATGAATTACCGAGTAAAATTCGGAATTGTCTGATTGAGACGGAAAACTAATGCTTCCAATCTCTCGTTTACCTGTGCGTCTGTTTGATACCGTGTAACGAAGGCATTTTTAGAGCTCCGTTACTAAGAACGGCTAAAGAAATGTGCAAGAGGGTAGATTACAGCCTGTATATCAATGAATGTGAGCTGAAATACAATTGAACGATGAAAGTGAAGTTCGATCGTTCAATTGTATTTCAACACAGAGTCCACCATTACAATAGGCTTTTTCATTTAGATGACAAATGACTGACTTTGTTTACCTGTCAGACCCAACGGCATTGACGGCGATTTTTTTTTTAAGAAATAAAATATTTCCGAGTTGACTTGAATTTACATGGAGAAGAAAACTCACCATTAGAAAATATTCGTGTACATTATTTTATCTACGAATGAAAGGTTTTTGGCGGTATAAAATAGGTAAAAAGTACTTAACCTTCGAAGAAAGTTACGAGCGCCAATGTATGCAGGTGCATTTGTCATGAAGTTGACTGTTGACATAATGTGAAAATACCGCTAATTTTGAACTAAGCCAATCTCAAATTGTTATTTCAAAACTAACCAATGGCTATTCACATTCCCGACAGCCAATCAGACTATGGGTCTCAAAACGAGCGCATGCGCCTTAAAAAATCATCTAAATTAAAAGGCCTATTCAAATCAGAACCCACTTTATGGTTGCCCATATACAGGGTGATTCAAAAGTACTCTGACAAACTTCAGGAGGTGATTCCTCACAATATTCTAATATGAATTGTCCAAATAAATATATGTCCGGAAACGCTTCGTTTCCAAGATACAGGGTGTTGAAGTTTTTTTTTTTTAATAATTTTCGGAATACTGACCTTAATTGAACGAAAACTGGTCCTGAGAGGTTTTTTGAGGTGTCGAATTCGAACCTGATGTTATTATTGCTCTTACTCGTAGGGGGCACCACCTACACGTCTTTTTCTTTTTGAAGATTCATAACGTTTTTGAGCGTACTTCTAGCACATTTTTCAGTGAAAAAATCAATTCCTGTATCATATCTACGTAAAAAACCTACCCTTGTTACAAGTCGCTATAAGCACCGTTTTCTAGATATTTCAAGTCGATTATTTGATAATCGATGCGTCTTGAAGTTATTACCATTATTCTGCATTTTTCTCGAGAATGAATTTGACGTTTAAGTAAGTAGTTTTGTTTTTTTGTAGGGGGCGCCACCTATTCTATTTACTTTTACTCGTTCGAAATAGTTATTTTTGTATCAAGGGTGCAAAATCTGTATTTTTTTAATAAAATTTGCAAGGAATATCAACATGTTATTTCAAGAAATTTTGAATATATAGAATAAAATGAAATAAAGGAAACTAAATTGTATTTTCAATAAATTGTTCAAAGTGTCCACCTTCAGCGAAGATACAGGCATTCAGTCTTCTAGGCATTGAATTTCGTACCCGCTAAAAAATTATTGGTGTGTTTCTTATTGTTTCACAGGCGTCTACTATTCGATTTCTTAGATCTTCCTCGTTCGCTACTGGAGTTTCATAAACCAGTGACTTCAAATGTCCCCAAATATAAAAATCTAGCGGGTTTAGATCTGGGGACCTTGGTGCCCACGCCTGGTTGAGATCTTCTACACCCCTACCGATCCATCGATTTGGATAGACAGTGTTAAGGAATTCTTCGGCTACAACGCTAATATGGGCCGGAGCCCCATCATGCATAAACCACATGCGGATACGAATTTCTAATGGTACATGCTGAAGTAGTCCCGGCAATTCATTTTCTAAAAAGTCTCTGTAAGTTGCGCCATTCAGTCGGAACGGAAGAAAGAAAGGACCTATCAAGTAATTATCAATTATTGTCGCCCATACATTTACAGAAAATTGATACTGATAATGTCTTTCACTAACTGCGTGCGGATTTTCCAGAGCCCAAACATGGTTGTTATGAAAGTTTGTGATAGCATTTCGGCAGCAGCAAATGTTCTCAAAAACCACTGACACATAGTAATGCGTTGGAGAAAGTCTCGTGGCAAAAGAGCTTGTACCCCTTGAATATGGTATGGATAAAATTGTTGATCGTGGATAATTATCCAAACTGTGGACTGAGTAGAATTGAGAGCTTCAGTTTGTACTTGTTTCTGGATTCTCTTCGAGAGCGTTCAAAACAGCTTCTTCCAATTCTGGGGTTCGGACTGCTCGTGGTCTTCCAATAATATCAGCTGCCCTCTTGAAGCTTCCTGTTTTCACCGAACGATGGTGGAGACTGGTAAATGTTGGAGCTGAAGCCAGTATTCGATTAGGAAATCGCTCCTGGTAAATACGTCTTGCTTCGCGCGCATTTCCATCCGCAAGGCCATAAACGGAATGCATATCGGCTAAATGAGCATTATTGTTTAAAAAATCCAGTTTTTCAAAATTAGTGTTCTAAAACTTACAGAAACTTTAACAAAACAACAAAACGTTTAACTGTCACATAATATGTAATTACCAAAACTACTTACTCAAACGTCAGATTCATTTCCTAAGCATTCTTGTGAAGAATGCAAAATTATGGTAATAACTTCAACAGGCATCGATTCTCAAATAATCAACATGAAATTTTCAAGTCCAAACATCTAGAAAATGGTTGCTTATAGCGACTTGTAACAAGGGGAGCTTTTCTACATAGATATGATAGAAGAATTGATTTTTTCACTGAAAAATGTGCTAGATTCATGCTACAAAAAGTTATGAATCTTCAAAAAAGAAAAAGACGTGTAGGTGGCGCCCCCTACGAGTAAGAGCAATACCAACATCAGTTTCCGGACATATATTTATTTGGACAATTCATATTAGAATATTGTGAGGAATCACGTCCTGAAGTTTGTCAAAGTACTTTTGAATCACCCTGTATATTTTTCATATTGGATATGGAAACTCTTTTCCCGCAATAAATCTCAAATATGTGCTTCATCCAAGAACCCCAATTTCCACAGTAAACCACGAATATATTTCATATTTTCAGCAATATGAGGCTCATTCCATGTTTTCCACCTTTCCACTGGATTCCTTGTTAGCAATGTCTGGCGCTTCTTTATCACCATAAAAATTCCAGCCGGAAAAAATAATTTCGAGGTATTTGTCAGTTTCCTGTGGGTGGTCGAAAAGCACGCATTTTTTCCATGTTTATCGTCAATCCCTTTGCTTTGCCGAAGTTTATTTCAATTAGGACTCGAATGGGGATAATTTGGGCAAATGAGGGAGCCTGTGAGCTTTTTTCTTTTCGGAGGCGCAATTATCCGTTCAGTCAAAGCACAATCGGAGGGAGATCATGTATGTTTTTTTCCGCCCACACTGAGAAGATGTAGCAAAAATAATATAGGGGATTGCTGTTTTCGTTGTCAGTTATTTTCGTTTCTGGTGATGAATGGAACGTTGCTTGATGCGGGATTCAACGATATATCCCACATAAGGGGGGTGAAATTTGATATTTTCAGGATAATTTTACGGAACATCAATATGGAAATTGCAATTATTTTAGCAGGTTATTCACTATGAATTACCCACCTCTCATCATCGTTATTATTGCCTATAGAAAAAAAATTTAATGTTAAAGTAGTGTGGCTATGACGGAATTTCGATGAAATCAGTAGCGTGCAGATTTCAGATAATATTTTTTTATTGGGATACCCTGTATCTTATTGATTTTTTGGCATGACCTATTTTTTTCTGATTTCAAAAATATTCCATATGGTACCCCTATCTTATACCGTTTTTGAGTTATTAAACGTCGAATAACGAAAAACCAGTTCAATCAATGTAAAATGTTAAATGATAATTTTTAATTGTGTGCATAAACACGGTCATTGGAAAATAAGCAGTTCAACTTATAATTGATAATTGTTACATGATACTTAGTACTTCATTCCGCATAAATCCACACTAGTTCTATAATTACACTTCCGATATGGAACCAACATGACGCCGTTGGAAGCGATCAAAATGGCGTTCGGTGGACAAGGATTATATGTCTAGTTAATTCATCTACAAGAAGCTCGTGAGATCCACCTTAGAAAGGTTCTATAATGAATACTTCGTTGGAAACCTAAACTTCCACGCGAACCACGAACTAAAAACAAAAAACAAAAACCATACTTCCTTCTTCCTTCCTATTTTATGGCCCTTGCTTCCAGATTCGGCGGATTTGGTCAGCTCGACATCGGGAGTTGCAATTACGTCTGACTCTTGGTCATCTTGCAACCCTTTTTTAATTGTCTCAACTTCTTTGGACTTCTCTCTTCTTGTGATATTGATTCCTCAGTTATTTATTAGGTGAAAAGTTCATATAAGCATGGGTCCGCAAGGCCTTCATTTTTAATATACAGGGTGTTGAAAATTTATTTTTATTTTGTTTATTCGTAAATAATTTTTAAAATAATGTCGATATTTGGACGAAAATTGGTATTTGGGGATTTTTTGATATGATGAATTCAAATATGATCTTAGTTCGGCCCTCAATTGTAGGGGGCCCCGCCTACAGGTCTTTGCCTCTTTTGGGGAGTCACAACTTTGTCGTACATGTATGTATCACATTTACTAGAAGAAAAATCGATTTCTCTATCATTTTTACGTGAAAAAGGTATGTTTTTCAAAATTCGCTACAGGCAGCCGTTTTCGAGATATTTTGATTCAAACTAATCGATGCATGTTTTTGTCAAAAAATGAAACAATTTTGAAAACTTCTTTTTTTATTCAACATAGAAACATTTCAAACGCTTGTTTTCAAACAACAATAAACACTAGATATAAATCGAAATCACAATAAATGTTCGAAATGTTCACCTCTTGCCTGTATGCACGCATGCAATTTTCTTCTCATTGATTCGCGCACTCTTTGGAAAATTCCTGGAGTGTTTTGAATCGTTCTACAAGAGTTAATTATTCGATTACTCAATTTATCTTCATTTTGAATAGGTGTCTGGTGAATTGAGGATTTTAGAAGTCCCCACAGGAAAAAATCCAAACTGTTAAGTCTGGTGACCTAGGGGGCCATGGTTGAGGCACTTTCCGACCTATCCAACGGTTGCCGAAAGTTTGATCCAAAAATTCTTGCGCTTGGATTCTAAAATGAGCGTGAATTCTTGAAAACATTTTTGAAGTAGGAGTTGTGCGTTTCGGATAACGCTCCTGATGCAAACATCTAGCCTCATATGCATTTCCGTTAGCAAGTCCGTATGTAAAATGTATGTCAGCATACTCTGCATTGGTGAAGTTTACTAATTTTCAACAAATAATCACAATAATAATAAATACAACTATTTAACTATGCGTCAAGATATTGTTTTTGACATGATAGCACAAAAAAAAACACTGGAATAAACTTACTAGCCTACTACTTTTATTTTCGAAGAGTTCGTGAATCAATGAGAAGAAGATTGGATGCATCGATTAATTTAAATCAAAATATCTCGAAAACGGCTGCTTGTAGCGACTTTTGAAAAAAATTCCCATGAGTTGTGGAAACTGTGACTGTTTTGCTTGGCGATTTCAACATTGATATCTTAGATGAAATTTCTGATATTCCCACTATTGATTACTTAAATAACTTGAGTGAACTAAAATTTGTCTCCTTGATAAACGATTACACAAGAGTATCCCAAGACTCTAAGTCCTGCCTGGATCACATTTTTATGAATACCAAAACCACTGAATTATTATTACTAATGATAATAGAAACTAATCTCACTGACCACTACAGCACTTTTTTGCAAATAATGATAGAAAAAAAAAAACAAATACTCCCAGGGGATAAAGAAATTAATAAGGTTAAAAGGGTTAATTATTCCGAATTGAAAACAAAACTCCGACTTGTAGAGTGGAAGGAAATATACCAAATACCAGAGGCAACTTCTTGAAAAAAGCAATTCCAAAAATTTTAAATACTGATATCAGTGGCTGCACAAACATGATGAAACTAAGACACAAAAAAGAAAAACCTGGATTACCAATGGAATAATCAAATCAATAAATACTGGGGACAAAATGTACCAAAAAAACTCTTCAGAATCCAAATGATGAAATTTTAATGGAAAACTACAAACGCTACAGGAACAAACACAATAATATCCTAAAAATAATAAAAGTAAATTACTCTAAAGCAAAAATCCCGCTAAATCAAACTGATATAACGAAATTATGGGAAACAGTGGGGGAAATTGCGGTAAAAAGAGGCACACAATCAAAATTGAATATTAAATATCGAAGGAACTGAAACAAATGATATGAACAGAATTGTCGAAGCCTACAACAAACACTACATTGATATAGATAAAGTCTTAGCAGATAAAATAGTCAGAAACCCGAACTACATCAGCCCGAAACAAAACTTAAATACTACGGGATCAATGTTTCTAGCCCCTCAAACCCCAGCACAACTGAACACCTCGATACAATCCTTGAAAAATAAAAAAGCAGTAGGAATAGATAAAATCAGTGCTGAAATCCTGAAACATGTATCACCTTATATTTTGGAACCCCTAACATACCTACTAAATAAATTTCCTGCTGAAGGAATATTTCCATCGAAACTAAAAACGTCCATGATTCTCCAAATTTTGAAAAATGGAGATATGGATGAAGTAATAAACTATAGACCTATAGCACTTATAACAACCCTATTATTTACTTTCTGTTACAATTGCAACGGGATTGAATAAGTCGGGGTATATATATCCAACGTACTGATTTATTACTTTTTAATACAACTTTTCAACTCTTTTCTTTGACTTCTGTCAGTGAATTATATCAAAAATTGGCTCAAAATTATACAAG
Source organism: Gonioctena quinquepunctata (assembly GCA_018342105.1). NCBI lineage: Eukaryota > Metazoa > Arthropoda > Insecta > Coleoptera > Chrysomelidae > Gonioctena > Gonioctena quinquepunctata. The sequence continues at coordinate 152,212 of JAFIRS010002284.1, read as the reverse complement.
AATATCCAACAAACCCTATCTAAATTGGTGGAAAAAGTTATGAAATCAAGACTATCAGCTTACATAAAAAAATACAATATTCTCTCAGACAGACATTACGGATTCCGTGAAGGATGCCATACTAGACTTAACAACAGGTCTCTGTGTGTTCATAGACATGTCTAAAGCTTTCGACACAGTCAGTCACCCACTCCTCCTGCAGTCATTCGAAAATATCGGTATAAGAGGAGTCGCATTAAAAATATTCAGTAGCCACCTGGATGGTCGACACCGGTGTGAAAGAATTGACAATTTCACAAGTGATTTAAAATACATTGAATACGGTGTACCACAAGGCACTATCTTAGGCTCGATTTGGTTTAATATATATCTAAATGACTTGTTTCTATTACCAACTTCTGGAAAAAAATTTGGGCAGCCCTGAAAACAAAGGAGGAACAAGATCTTCTGAGCATTAAAAACTGGTTTACACATAAACTCTTAACAATTCATTTCAATAAAACTTATTTCATACCTTTCTACACAATTATAAGAAACTCCCCTCCGTTGGAAAACCTGAATATTGATAATGCATTTAAAATTAAACCACTCTCTCACATAAAATACCTAGGAATTTTTATAGACTCCAACTTGAAATGGGATATCCATATACACTAGGTAATGAAAAAAATGTAATTCCGGATATACCGCTTCAAAATACTAAGAAACATACTCGATGAAAAATCTTCGAGAACTTTATACTTTTTCCTCGTGCAATCACATATTACATATGGTATATTAGCATGGGGATCAACAAATAAGACAATAAGGAATGAAGTATCAATAACCCAAAAATGTCTTCTGAAAATAATATACAATAAAAAACGAACTTACCCTTCAGATGATCTCCACCAACAAACGGAAATATTCGACCCAGTACAACTCTTTTTTCACTCACAACATAAAGATCCACAATACACAACATGAGCTACAAAAATTAATCAATTCAAAACAACAATTATCACAACTTTAAAGACAAACCAGACACATTAAAAACAAGCAGAATTCAAATAAATCTGAAAAAATATATCCTATCCAAGCCCCGCACTGATATACATACTTTAGTCTATAACTTTTAGATTTTATGTCATATTATATGTTTTTATTGTTTTTTTTTTATTATTATATTTATATAACTTTTTGTACATTATTATTGTTCTATATACACATGTTTTTACCTCACTATATCATATCATAATAATATTTTTATCAACATTACAACTACCATAGTACTACTGTCACATACAAGCTATGCTTTCGTGACCTAAGTACGTTTATTTTTAATTTTTCTAATTATATCACTCCTGCAGTGTAATGTACTTCACCTTCGAAATAAACATCTTATTATTATTATTTTACCTTTTTCACGTAAAAATTATAGAGGAATATATTTTTCTTCTAGAAAATGTGATACGTACATGCACGACAAAGCCCCCCAAAATTAAGGGCCAAACTAAGATCAAATTTGAATTTGTCATCTTAAAAAATCTCCAAATACAAATGTTCGTCCAAATATCGTATATTAAAAATGAAGGCTTTGCGGACCCATGCTTATATGAACTTTTCACATAAATAACTGAGGAATCGTCCTGTTGAATATCGGACACTTATTACATAATACCCTGTATATATATATATATATATATATATATACCGTGTGTAACAGGATCATGGTACACCCCCCGTATCTCCTTTAGTTTTGAAGGTAATTGATTAAAATTTGGGATATTCCATAAACATAATAAGCGGCACTTTTTGACCTACAAATATTTTTTTTTCACTTCTGGTTTCGCCGGAAGTGATACCAACTTTTGATTTTCAAATAGAACACCCTGTATATTATTACATTTTTGAAATCTGCATAATTTTCTGAATCCATTGATACCACAAAAGTGACATTTCAAACGTCAATATTTTTGATAATTCAATTTTTAGTTTTCCATTTAAGTGTGCCATGATGGTTCCAATTTATTCCAATTCACCCGTCCAATGCTAGAAAAATCGAAATCCCGTCAAAAATACTAAATTGCGTTTTTTATTAACAAATAAAGTTCATCGTAATCGATTTTGGGGTTAAACTCAATTTTTTCAATTGGAACCATATTGGTACCGTGGTACCATTTCTTAGTACTATTAATAAGGAATTTATTCATACCTGCTAATAAAATGTGCGATAAATACAATCAAAATTACAGCTAAAAGAAAATAAGATAATACAATTACTTTGTTCTAATTTAATGCTAAGAAGTTACTTAGGTGGCTTTGAAATACAAAAAATTAACACAAAACATTACAGCAATTGTTCAAAATGCTGTCCATTAATGTCAATGCACTTCTGAACTCGCATAGCTTCGAATGCCTGTTGAAGGTAAGCAGTTACTAAGGAGGCTTTGAAAACAATGAAATTATTCATTCAGATTGTCGAATAAATAGGTATTGGTTTATCGGTGTTTTTATTGTGTATTGGAAAAGTCTTTACATTTGTTGTTATTTTTATCCAAATGCCCCACATTTAAACAAGGGATGAAAAGGTGGACATGTTAATTATTTATGGGGAATGTAGAAAAAATGCCGTTGCGGCTAGAAACCTTTATGCCAACCGATATCGAGATAGACAATATCCAGCGAGAAATTATTTTAATCGTCTTGAAAATAAATTCCGAAGAGAGCCTAACCATTATCCCGAAAAAAACGTTATCATTGACGAAAGAACGGAAATTAATGTTTTAGCTCGAATATAAGTTGATAAGACTGTTTCTTGAAGACAAATTGGGTTTGAATTGGAAATTAGTCACCAAACGGTAAGCCGAATCTTGCACAAACATAATTAAAAATCTTTCAAATATCAATTGCACCAGCACCTGTACGAAAATGATTATGAACGTAGGATGGAATATTGCAATTGGATCTTGCAGAATAATGTGCAGCAAAGCAATGCTTTTTTGGGAAGGATTTTATTTTCGGACGAGTCTAAGTTTACAAATATGGGTTTATTTAACCGACAGAATACAAGGTATTGGTCACAAGAAAATCAAAATTTATTAAGGGAGGGTAACTTTCAAGTGCGGTTCGGTTTCAATGTTTGGCTTGGAATACTCGGTCGTAGAATCATTGGTCCAATAATATTTGAAGGACGCTTGACTGGAGATAGATACTTAGGATTTCTGCAAAATGAAATTGAGGACAGGTTAACTGAATTACCTGTCCATCTACGACAGGGAATGTATTTCCAACAAGATGGAGCTCCTCCCCATAATTCAAAAATAGTAACTGATTACCTTCAACAGGCATTCCAAGAAAACGTAATTTCGACAAATGGTCCTGTGCGATGGCCTCCAAGGTAACCTGATTTGACACCTCTTGATTTCTTTGTTTGGGGCCATTTAAAAAATATTGTCAATGCAACCGCCGTTACAACCAGCGAAGACCTGGAGTTGCGAGTAAGAGGCGCAATTAATAGTATAACGGCCCAGCAATCAGCGAACGTTCTTCAAGAAACAGCTATGCGAGTTCAGAAGTGCATTGACGTTAATGGACAGCATTTCGAACAATTGTTGTGATGTTTTGTGTTAATTTTTTGTATTTCAAAGCCACCTTAGTAACTTCTTAGCATTAAATTAGAACAAAGTAATTGTATTATCTTATTTTCTTTTAGCTGTAATTTTGATTGTATTTATCGCACATTTTATTAGCGGCTATGAATAAATTCCTCATTAATAGTACTAATAAATGGTACCACGGTACCAATATGGTTCCATTTGAAAAAGTTGAGTTTTACCCCAAAATCGATTACAATTAACTTTATTTGCTCATAAAAAACGCAATTTAGTATTTTTGACGGGATTTTGATTTTTCTAGCATTAGACGGGTGAATTGGAATAAATCGGAACCATAATGGCACACTTAAATGGAAAACTAAAAATTGAATTTAAAAAAATATTGACGTTTGAAGTGTAACTTATGTGGTATCATTGGATTTAGAAAATTATGCGGATTTCAGAAATGTAATAATATACAGGGTGTTCCATTCAAAAATCGAGAGTTGGTATCACTTCCGGCGAAACCAGAAGTGAAAAAAAAAATATTTTCAGGTCAAAAAGTGCCGCTTATTATGTATATGGGATATCCCAAATTACAATCAATTACCTCCAAAACTGAAGGAGATACGGGGGGTGTACCATGATCCTGTTACACACGGTATATATGAATGATTTTCTTGAACATTCTGAAATTCAATCATTTAACACATAATTTCATTAAAAAAATAGCGTATACACACAAGATTAAGATGCCTTCAGATCACTTGATTGTCATAGTATATTTCACATTCAGGCAAACAGGGCAAAATCCATTTCAGGACGTGTAATGAACGATATTTTTCATTATATTTATTTGAAAACGATACATAAATTGTTGGTATGGATTTAATCGGAGATAGTGGAAACTTTCAGCCCATTTTAATTTATTGCAAAGACAGACAAAATAAGATGTTTTCAAAGAAATAATAAAAATACTATTTCAGAATTGGTACAAAGTAGAATACCAACATAATACTCAACCTTCTTAGCCTACTGAATGTGGATAAAAAAAACGAAGATTTCACTTACATTCTAGCCGCTCAGTTCGAAATAACCCGAGGACCTTGCATCTGAAACAACAAAACATTCGAGTTTTAGGCTTATTCGCTGAGTACTATTGGACAATAAATTCATTCATTTTTGGATTCTTAAAAAAATTAAAACAACGTATACAAAATATTTCCTGAATATTGAATCAGGTTGACGTATTATCTAGATCATAGTTACTAATATTTTTTCATTGTGTCAGGAGTCAAAATAGTCGTCTATTTACTGTTTATATATTCATTGAGGATATGTGCGAAACTGTTGTAGAACACACACATAAAAAAACTCGTTGAAAGTGAAATATTGAGCTGATTCACTTTTCATTATTCGTTTTGAAATTATTTGATGTCTAGTTATCGAGAAATATTTTAACCTTTGTATTGTTCGATATGTTCGTAGGTTCATACGTTTACTCTCTGATTTTCATCTTATCTTGTACAATAATCTTTTTTTTTTCATTTTTATACGTACACTGCATTTTATATTATAGATTTTTTCCAGTATGAGATCAACATAATTGGTGACCATCTCACTACGAATGAAAACTTCTCTTTCCAATTGCAACACCCTATATTTTATTGCATCATTGCATGGCATTTTCTGAGAGCTTTTTGCTGAAATACGGTTTGTGGGGCCCACTTTGTGAAATTTGCAAGATTTATAGCAAAATAAAAAATGTTGATGATTTTTTCGAAAAACAACAATAGAGTAGACAGCTGTCGTAAAATTTGACACATAATAATATTAATTCGTTAAGAATTACATAATGATTGACAACATAATGTTAAAATATATTATAAAAGAAGATTCGAGCAACTTCTTAGAAAAGCTATTCCATACAAATAAACAAACATGTACCTCTAAGGCTAAGCCAGCGCATGGTCTGAAATGTCTATGTCTATATAAGTAATAAATTTTCGAAACTCATCCATACAATTCTAAAAAGAATGTGTTTCAGCAAAATGCAATTGTAATAGAAACATGAGTGAGTACATTACAAAGGAAACAATTCTGGTAATCTTTTACAAGAACAGGAAAGGATGATTAACAGAAAATAGCGCTGTCTTCTATTGTTGACGTTGACGATGATATTCACCTGAAAATCCATTTTCAGGTGAATATCATTCAACGTTCTGCGTGGTATTTGCCAGGAAAGTAGTTGTTTTTCACCTGAGATCTACCATTTTCTGGTTCAATTTTATATTGAATCCTTTATGTGAAGCAAACCGTTTAATTCGATTTTTCTATTCATTCCACTTCACATGGCACTTATCTTCCACTATATGCCAGACGGGCTTGCCACTCCTACTGAGAAGGAATCTTTTATTTAGAAACCTATCGAGGTGGGAGATTTTCGAGTGTTTCTTTCTGTCACTAGGTACCGCCAGTTAAAGTTTATCTTTTCCGGCGTACCTATAGGTGTTACAAGCTCGATGATGGTTTGTTTACGTTGTGTCTCACTTCAGCCAGAGTTCTTTGGACCTTTGGCTGGTTGACTACTCCGTACTGATGAGGGCCAAGAAGCCTGAAACCGGTATGCGGATTGTTAGGTGAACACGACATAAATTAAACATAATCGAGCTTATCAGAAAGAAACATTTGCATTCAATGTCCATTGATATTATATGGAAGTATGCATGGATTTTCAGGTGAATATCATTCAACGTTCTGCATGGTATTTGCCAGGGAAGTAGTTGTTTTCACCTGAGATCTACCATTTTCTGGTTCAATTTTATATTGAATCCTTTATGTGAAGAAAACCGTTTAATTCGATTTTTCTATTCATTCCACTTCACATGGCACTTATCTTTCACTATATGCTAGACGGGCTTGCCACTCCTACTGAGAAGGAATCTTTTATTTAGAAACCTATCGAGGTGGGAGATTTTCGGAGTGTTTCTTTCTGTCACTAGGTACCGCCAGTTAAAGTTTATCTTTTCCGGCGTACCTATAGGTGTTACAAGCTCGATGATGGTTTGTTTACGTTGTGTCTCACTTCAGCCAGAGTTCTTTGGACCTTTGGCTGGTTGACTACTCCGTACTGATGAGGGCCAAGAAGCCTGAAACCGGTATGCGGATTGTTAGGTGAACACGACATAAATTAAACATAATCGAGCTTATCAGAAAGAAACATTTGCATTCAATGTCCATTGATATTATATGGAAGTATGCATGGATTTTCAGGTGAATATCATTCAACGTTCTGCATGGTATTTGCCAGGAAGTAGTTGTTTTTCACCTGAGATCTACCATTTTCTGGTTCAATTTTATATTGAATCCTTTATGTGAAGAAAACCGTTTAATTCGATTTTTCTATTCATTCCACTTCACATGGCACTTATCTTTCACTATATGCTAGACGGGCTTGCCACTCCTACTGAGAAGGAATCTTTTTTTAGAAACCTATCGAGGTGGGAGATTTTCGGAGTGTTTCTTTCTGTCACTAGGTACCGCCAGTTAAAGTTTATCTTTTCTGGCGTACCTATAGGTGTTACAAGCTCGATGATGGTTTGTTTACGTTGTGTCTCACTTCAGCCAGAGTTCTTTGGACCTTTGGCTGGTTGACTACTCCGTACTGATGAGGGCCAAGAAGCCTGAAACCGGTATGCGGATTGTTAGGTGAACACGACATAAATTAAACATAATCGAGCTCATCAGAAAGAAACATTTGCATTCAATGACCATTGATATTATATGGAAGTATGCATGGATTTTCAGGTGAATATCATTCAACGTTCTGCGTGGTATTTGCCAGGAAAGTAGTTGTTTTTTCACCTGAGATCTACCATTTTCTGGTTCAATTTTATATTGAATCCTTTATGTGAAGAAAACCGTTTAATTCGATTTTTCCATTCATTTCACTTCACATGGCACTTATCTTTCAACAACAAGGTTGTTGGAAGTTTTGAAAGAGACAGAAAAAATTTGAATCAATATTGGCATTGAGTTTATGAATCAAAATATTCTTAAGTTTAAGAGATAGAGGACCAAAATAGACCAAAGAAAAATGTTTATTTGGTGAATTAGTTTGTGTTAATCTGGAGTTGGAAAATTTGTGGACATATCTTTGAGATGATCTATTGATTGTGTGGGTTGGGATGCAGTTGTTATAAGCAATTTGTTTGATGATGTTAAGTTCTGTTGAGAAATTGAAATCATTGAGAGGTATAGTAAAGAGGCGGTGAAATTTTTGATTGTATGGATGGTTAGAGTGAAAAGGTATGATATTATCAGTGTTGGTAGGTATTCTATACATGGATAACTCAAGGGTGTCTGATTTGTGAATCGTTAGGTCAAGAAAAGGTTATTTATTATTAGATTCGATTTCCATGGTAAACTGTATTCTTGGGTTGAAAAAATTTAGAAAAATTAAAAAATGGTTGAGATCATCCAAAGTGCCTTCGAAAAGTGCTGAAATGTCATCGACATGTCGGTGCCAGAATAAAATTCTAGAGAAACTAGGGTGTTTAGAAATGGGAGATTCAAAATTTGACATGAATACTTCAGCTAAAAGAGGACTAAGATTAGAGCCCATGGCTAAACCTGATTTTTGATATTGAAAGGAATTATTGAATTGAAAAAAGTTTTGTTTTAGAACTAGATCCACTAGAGAGCATAGGTTCAATCTATGATAAGTGGGTAAATTAGAATTGGAAAAAAGTAATTGTCTAACTAACATGAGACAATCTTCAGGGTCTATACTGGGGCAAAGGTTGGAAACATGAAAAGAAACTTTGATGTTTGTGCAGACATGATCTATAATGATCGATGAGAATTTGGATATACGGGTGGGGCTACCTACATGCATTCATTTGAATACAAAACTCTATATGCAGAATAATTACCATATAATTCTTGATGTAGGTTCAGATGATGAGGGTGGCACGCATGTTTCAATATTATTCTGTTCACACCACTTTCGCGAATATCCGTTCCCGCTACTATTTCCCTAGTGCTTAAGTGAGGATTTTCCTGTAGCATCAACAAAACTTGCAACTAATTTTCCTCATTGTGAGTTCAAACAGATCTCTCAACTTTTGGAATGAAGACACCAGTGGAGTTCTGGCTTCTGGATATTTTTGATGGTAAATTCTGCTTGCCATTCAAACTTTTGAAGTGGCGGTTGATGGTTCGGAGGGGTTGAAATTATCTAGGTTCGCTAGTATGGTGAATTGGTCTCCCCGACCTGCATTCGAAACGGGTTTTGGTATTTCTTGATAACTTTTTTCATTTCCACTAGCAACTTTTGAATTTGACACACTGTATATCGTTTTTCGACTTGAAACTGTGGAAATTGGAGGCAACCCAACTCCCAAATAATCAGCGACAGACACAATTGGCAACAGAAATAAATAACACCCTTTCAGGCTGTTAGCCAAAGGACCAATTAGTGAAAGGTGCGTACCACGATTAATCGTTATAAGGACAATAAGGAGAGGCGTTTATGGTGAATTCTATTTTCAGAATTCAATTACCCAATGGGGTTTTTCATATATAGTTACTTGTTCAGCGGTGCGTTGAAGAACTATCTGAACGATTCATATTATGAAATATGAGTGTTAGCGATGAAATATACAGTGTTACCCACTCTCATGGGGGATTTTATACCAGACTACGCCAAAGTCAAAAGGAGGGTTATGATTTTAGCATGTCATGTATGTATGTTCATCTGTTCCCGCATATCTTCTGAACTACTTATCATAGTTCAACAAATGAGGAATAGTTGGAAGCGTCTCAACGGTCCGCTGGAGGTAGGCTATGTGACGCCACACTAAGTTCAATACGGTGCCCTCTAGTATACAAAAAGTCCATTATAAAAATAATTAAATGTTCCGTGTTGGGTGAAAGGGCTTAATTAGCACATTTAAAAAAAATATATATTACTAGCTGTTGCTCGCAGCTTTGTTAGCACTTACTCGATAATTACGTATAATTTATTCATAAAATCACGTCTCAGATATTCGTTTAGGCTATAAACGTGATGGATAGTCGGTTTCTTTATATTTTTTTATTTTATTTATATAACTTATGTCCTTGGATAGACGACGTCGAAGAAAATCAAAAGGTGGATTTTGAGCGAAACGCTTCTTCTTTTCCAAACCTACCGAATAAGGTATCACCAAGATTTAAAAGGTGATTACAAAAATGTATAAAACTTAGAAATTGGAATTGGAATTAATTTTAGACAAGAACCCGAATGCTCTCAATAATAATTCTTCTTCTTCTTTTTAATATCAACCAACATGAAAGTCACTACAAATAAAATTCATTTATCTATAATTTTTACCATAAATAAAATCTCAGCGTTAGTAGTAATTGCAAATGATGTTCCAATAACATTTGGGCAGCTAAGACCAAATGTCTCTTCTTCCTCTCAATAATTTTTACGTTGACATTTGAGGTTATGTTAATTCTTGATTTTCCCACAATTTTACATTCCTAACCAAAAATGGTACCACAATAATTGTTCTCAGCTTTTTAGTAATTTTACCAGTTATATTCGTTACAAATACTGTTTCCATATAACTCTATTTATTGCTCCATGTTTTTACATGTTTTTTAATGTTGTCTTGTACATATTTCTTTTTGACCGAAAAACGATCATTCTCACTGATATTGTAAGTAAGGTTACATTTTTATATTTATCAATTATTTTATAGTATATTCACCTTTGTAGCCCCCGATGAACAATATTCATTGTCGAAATATTAAAATATAATGTTATAAGAGTACACTTTCGTTTCTGCTGTCCCAAAGAATTTCTCATATATATATATATATATATAATTTTATCTGAGTCTACGCAAACACATTTTCTCATTATCATTCCTTCAGAGACGAATGAATTAATATATTCATATTTGGAGCATCAAATAAATGTTTTCCCTCGATATTACTGCATTACAATGTGATTAATCCTGCTTGTTTATTCAAAACTGTGTACCGTACCCTTTATTCAATTCCATTATTACTAGAATGGATAGCAAAAACAACTAACTCATTTTATTAGGCAAATATATTTAACCCAGCGGTATTGCGAATTTATCGAATGCTACGAAAATCAAATTGAAAAGCTTTCAACAATTCGCACCAATTTCTCCAACACAAGCGCATACAGTAGCGGCATGCATATAACTTTATTCGAATATCGAGATTGGATAGGAATCGATGAATTTTCGCATTCACATTCTCATGGTTTTTCTAGCATATGTTCCGATTCTTTTGATGAATCATAATGGAAATGATATTTGAAAATTTTAGAGATTGGTCTACAATTTTCGTCCAACGATTCATTTTCATTTTTGTTATGTTATGACTTTAGCATACTGCACTACTGAATATCTAGAAAGTGCCCAGTAACGAACATTAAAATGATCGAGCAAGTTGGAGGGTCCCGATGCTAAGAAACAGGATAATTCACGCAATCCTAATGGAGGAGACTGTAGTGGCCTGGGCGGCCAGAGGATGCTTACAGGGAGACGTTCTTTCTCCAGTCCTGTGCAATATGGTCATGTACGGGCTTCTGGGGTCTCTGAAAGAAAAAGGTCACACAACCCTTGGGTATGTCGACGATATAGTTGTGGAACAGGGGAAATTTATCACCACGGTTTCACGGTTGAAGAACGCATGTAAGAGGTCCCAAACTTGGTAACCAGATGGACGGACTGAACATCAACTTTCAAAAACCCATCATAGAAACATTCAGGCAATAATAATATAATGATTATTATTGATTGCAAATAAATACAATTATCAGCACATATACTGGGTGAGTCAGAATTAGACCGACAAACTCCGACTACAGATTCCTCACCTCATTTCGAGGTGAAAAGCTGCTATCAAGGTAGTCCTGAAATGCATCCCCTCTGAGTACGAAAGTACGAAAAAAATTGTGATTTGATTTGTTTTCTCCAAAATTCCTGAAGGAAAAAATTTGAAACTTGGTACACTAATCAAGGTTTATCAGCGTGCTAATTTGAAGTTATAATTTTTTATTTTCGTAAACCAGTGGCGTAGTTACGATGGATGTGATCATATGTTCCTACATATTTTCTTGGGACAAGTAAATGAACAAATGAGCGTTTGAAATCAGTTCGGATCATCGATACTCAACCAAAAAGTCATAACATGCCATGTTCCTAAAAGTGGAGGTTTCTGAGAGAATTGAGAAAAACTGAAGATATGTCCTTAGTAGAGACATCATTTCCTAGGTGCAATGATCGCATAATGCTAATTTCTTACAACATATGAGTCAACCTCCTGAACATTTTTTAATGTTGGGAGAATCGGAAACATAGAACGGGTGAGTGAGAATGAGACCGATAACTCCATTTTTTCATTCATCATATTATTTGATCGAATCGATGTCGTGGATTCACTGACATGTTACCATACTTTCTTGCATATGATTGTTTTGACGAAAAGTACTCTTGATTTGTTGAAGTTTATGTTGGGAGTAAGCTATTTCCGATTGAATTATCTAGGGAAATATTATCCAATCAACATGTTTTTGATGAAGAAAAACAATAACTGTGTATTAATATCTACTTGAATGATTTCTTTCAATTCGTGATAACTAGTTGCAAACTCGAGCCTTTCATGCTAGTTTGTGGTAGGCTGTTCAGTACACCACTGATCAACGCATAAAACATACACGAAATTTGGAACTGAAGAGAAACGTAGCCTTTTTTCATTGATCCCGGTAGAAACACACTGATATATTGATACTTACATTAGACATAATTGACAGTAACCAAAACAGTTTGTATTATTGTCAAGTCATCTGTCATCGTTTCAGTCAGTGAACATCGTTTCAAAATGGATTATTCATTTAAAGAATATACGGATAAGCATTTCGTTTATGGTGAAACAGGGGGAAATGCCAGTGCTGCTGCTGAATTATATCAACATAGATATCCAAACAGACATCATCAACAGTTCACCACTTTTATAGCTGTGCATCGATGATTGAAGGAAACGGGGTCCTTCAAATTCAGTAAATACCATTGTGGTGCGAATAGGACAAGAAGAGATAATGTTACGGAAGAACAAATTCTTGAACGATTAGCAGCAGATCCTCCTACTAGCACTCGGGCTAGTGCTTATAGGTTACAAGTGTCACAATCAACAGTAAGTCGGGTAGCACGTGAACAACTATTGTATCCATTTCGCCCTAGATGCTGGTGATTATGGCCCTCGTGGATTTTTTTGTGAATGGTTTTTGAGGATGTATGAAAGGGCAAACGACTTTTCCAGATATGTTCCATTCACGGATGAGACATGTATCACAAGATATGGATATTTCAATTGTAGGAATAGCCATTTATGGGATGAACAAAATACGCATGGAGTAATTTGTTGAAAATATGAACAGGATGTTCATAAAATCAGAATGTTTTCCTTTTCAACGCATGGAGTGTTTCGAAAAGGCTATCAACAGAAGTTTTCAGTGGATATTTGCGTAGGAATTATCGAAAATCGTTGGACAATATCTTCTTCCTGCCCGTTTGAATGGGCAGAACTACCGAGTGTTTCTTGAACATGTTTTACCTGGGCTACTTGAAGACGTGCCTCTATTGGTTCAGACATTCCATGATCGTGGTCCCATTCATTGGCCTGCACGTTCTCCGGCTTAACTTCAGTAGACTTTTTTTGTGGTGATCAGGTTGTCCACTGCCATTTGTAGAAAGGCTAGATAGATTCCATCCATTCCCGGTGATTTGAATGGTTGGAACTTGTTGATGGCCCATTTGATCTTGTTAAAACAATGGAGGACAAGCGATTGTTTTTGTTGCGTACTTGAAATTTCGTCAAATATAGCGATCAAAATAATATTAGTTAACATAGTTACCGGCGCCATCTACGAGAGACTAGACTAGCTATCGCATACAGGTTTATTATTTTTCTTCATTGAAGAGCAGCTAACCAATAACTCCCATGCATCCAATAACTGGGTGGTTGACCCCATCTGTTTCATGATTTTTTGTGAAATTATTTATTACCTTCCAGAAATTTCTCAATGATCCTACATTTCTTTGTATTTCTGATTTGAAATCAAAATATTTTGCCTTTTTTCTAACTCAATTGTTTTATTTTTGTATTGTATATATATATATATATATATATATATATATATATATATTCTTTTTATTCATCTGAGTTTTTTGATATGTTTTTTGAAAAAAAAATATCTCGAGTTTTTATTGAATTGATCAAACCTGAAGTTATCCTGCTATGACTGCTCGTTAGTTGTTGAAGCTAGGCCTCAACTATACTGGGCGTTATTAGTCCATTGACCAATGAGTGGACAACCTCCCAGAGCAGCTTGGGAAAGTTATCACCCTCAGTATATGATGAAGCTTGTGCCTTAATTTGACAGTACAGTCACCAATCTCCGATAATTCAGAAACAATGATACACTTAGGAATTTTAATAATATAAATGTATTTTCTAAAGAATAATAACAACCACTTATACCCATGGCATAATTTACAGAGAAAATGTTAAGAACGTCAGAATGAATTTAATTCATAAAATATACTTGAATGTGAAACAAATATAGTATGTCCAGTAGAATAACTGTTATTCAGTTACCTTGGCGATTGCTAATATTACTACTTTTGTCGAATTATTTGTTGACTCTGCTATAAAATCAAATAAATGAATGGTTCCTTATTACCATATGAACAGTTTTATTTTCCTACCCTCGACCGGAGAACACACCACGTTTTAATGTAACTTGATTTTTATTTTGGATTACCAGTTTTTAATACGCGTTCACTGGTTCGTAGAATGATTATCCAGCTTCTTTGGCATATTTGAATTATATTCGTTGAGTTATTACTGAGATAATTTCTGTTGTTCACACTTCCACTATTTTCCGCATATTTTTGATAAACTGGCTACTTTATGAATCATTCACGAGTCTACACTTGTTTCGTATCAGGAGATAGCTATGCATCTCCACTAGATGGAATTTCATTCTACTTTGATGCGCTTCATACTCTGAAGGCTATTACTAAACTGAACTCTCTTTCTCTCTGAACTGGGATCTTAGTTCTTTCCACTTTTGACTTTATTTTTATATAGAATCTCCCCACTATGACCCCTTTTCGGTATTGAATAGGCGTGGTGTTGTTCTCACAGAAATGGATCATAACTTCGGACATTAATTTCCAATGCGGTATATTTCAATCGCATTCTTTGCGCGGTAATATTTCATCCTCACAGAAATGGATCATAACTTCGGACATTAATTTCCAATGCGGTATATTTCAATCGCATTCTTTGCGCGGTAATATTTCATCCCGGCTCTCGGAGAATTGTTAATTATCTATCTCGGCGTGGAGCTCAATAGTAATGAATGTCCTCTCGTGATTGTTTTCGGTCTGTTTTAACTTTCAGGTCGTCGCTGTCAATATAACATATTTATGAGGCATTCTGATGGGTGGTGTTATTATATCAAATAATTTACGAGGTTTTCATTTCTTTGTCGGAACTCATCCCGCATTCCTGACTTCTGATTTAATGGCGAACGAAATAAAACAGTCGTTCACCTTTTTGTGTCACGTTGCTTCAGTCAAGGGCATTACACATTTTTACATTAAAATAACTTGGTTGATCGCGGCTATCACAATCCACGGTTTTTTTAGTTTTTAAGTTTAACTTCTTTTCTGAGGCATTGCTGCTTCCTGAGGCAATGGCCAGAATTTGTTGAAGAATATTTCAAAGCAGTTGAAATCAGTTTCCCATTTGTCAATTTCCCATTAGTTTTTTGAGTTCATTCTCATTGAATTTATGCAATAAATTAGTGAACTCTTTTCCTAGTGCATTATTGCGCTTTTTATGGCCAATATGAATGGATACTTATCGATATTTGATAATTTCTTCAATGAAAGAAGCATCATTATTCTTATTCTTTTCGCTGACAAATATATAGTCCAAGCAGGATGATGACTTTGACGTCACTCTTGCATTTTACCAGCGATACGAACCCTTTCTCATAGAGTGTATTCAAGTAATCGCCCCTGATTCCACTCCTACTCAAGATATCAATATTGAATTCACCAATGACAGGAGTGTACTCTTATATATATATATATATATATATGTATTTTAACCGACGAAACCAAAAAGGAGGAGGTTCTCTAGTCGACGCGTAAATTTTTTTTGTTTGATCACGCATACCTTTTTACTGAGACGTCCGATTCCGATAGCTCTTTTCTCAGTGGATAGGGTGTACTTCGAAGTTGGTCCCATTTGAATCTAAAAGATGAAATCCACTCCTGAGGGTTGCAAAATGAAGGATATTGATCACTCACCCTCTGAATTCTGGTCCGTTATTACTTTGTACTGGAATCTTAGATTTGGATGATTCTTTTTTAATTAGATAGGGTATACCTCATAGTTGATCATATTTGGATTTCAAATGGAATTATCCACCCTTACGGGTAGAAAAATAGGGAATATTTGATTTTTCACTTGTGAACATTGGCAAACACATGTAGTTGACAATGACAGATCGCTTATGTCATTATTTTTGTTCTCCTACATCCGTCACAATCATAATATTCTATGGGAGGATGGAATGATATACAAAGTAATGAAATAAACTAACCAGAACAACAGAAATAATTTATATTACAACAAATAGTAAAAGTAGATAATAATATTATTTAACTGGTAATGGTTGAAGTAAGGTGGGTAAGTGAGTATTTTGGAAGTAATCAAAAAACAAGTAGGTAGTAATAAGTAGATTTCAGCCACAGAAAATTGAAAAATAAAAACTTTTTAACAAAAAATTAAACCGACGAAATACGGAACTGAAAAGTAAAAAATAAAATAAACCTTCTTAGTCTCAATAACTAAGCTCCTAAACTAACGTAAGTATCTTATTTTGAGTCGGCGCCAAACAAACAATCAACGAAGATCATTAAATAACTTCAAAAAAAATCTCAGAATGTCACCGCGCAACTCGAAGCCATCATTTTACGCCTTATCTAATTCATTTGCTTGTTTGTTTGGCGCCGACTCAAAATGAGTTACTTACGTTAGTTAAGTAGCTTAGTTATTGGGACTAAGAAGGTTTATTTTATTTTTTACTTTTCAGTTCCGTATTTCGTCGGTTTAATTTTTTTTTGTTGAAGGAACCATACATTTCTTTCAATATTTTCATCATCAATCATGTTTTTTGAACGGCCATATAAAAACCACATGATTGATAAAAATCCACCTTTTCAATTATTTCCAAACTATTCTTTCACATAGAAACACGTTCCAATATACAAAACTGCATAATATCCATTCGTGTCAGCCATATTCACATTTACATTCAATTGAGAGAAACGAACTACCTGATGTCACATAAAAGTGATTCATGAATGCACTTCTAAAAGCATTTCACAATTTTTCAGTTACGCCTATTCGTAATGGGATATCTCGTTTAAAATGGATTGCATTGCGGAGCGCAGTTCTCATATTTATACATTTTGCAGCTTGTAGTTGTTTTCGTAAATTCTTTCCACAATATTATGCTCTTTCGTAATTTATTACCGTATTCACGCTGTTTACTATACATAACTTTTATTGAAAGATTTGTTTGTGGGCAAGTTTATGAATTTTTCATTTGTAGATATGCTCAGTGTCTAGCATCAGCTTCATGGAGAGTTTCAGTTGGAATGAAAACTTCTGCCAATCGAATTTTTTGTTATTCCCTTAGAGGTACAAAATTATTACTTTGATTTGTTCACAAAAAAAATCAGCGAATATGGCCGATCTAATGACAGCATTGAAAAAACTCTCATGATTGGACAAATTTATTTTGAAAATTGATGTATTGAGAATGGATTTTTTTCTGGATGTAATAATAATATTAACAAATTCGGATTCACAAAGCTTATTTTTCTTCAATACTGAACCTATCTTCATTAACGACATTCTGGTCCGCATTGCAGTCGTCCTGGAAGATGTATGATTTCGAAACGGTACTGGTTTAGCTCTTCTATTCATCCAGCTGTTTGTTTTTCATCTTCAGTAGCCACTTCAGGGTCGCATGATCAGTACTGACGACTTCCTATAGGTATTTGTGGAAGTGATCTACTGCCCTTACTATCACTAGAAATTCCTTCCTGGGGACACAAATTTCTTTCGGGCTTAGACATTACCTTGCTGTAGTATTCGATGACTTTTTGTAATGACCATCTTGTTCCTGTGATAACACAGTTCCAAGTATGGTATTGATCGCCAAGATTATATAACACCAGAGTGCTGAAACGTCTAGATTTCCTCAACAAAAACAAAAAAAAATATTGAAATAAAGAAATACAAAATACCCCCCAAAAAAGTAGCATTTCATTTCAACATGCCGACCTTTTTGAATAGATGTTTTGAGAAAAGTATATCTTAATGAATAACTGAAGAAGTTTTGGAGCCCCAAAACGGAACGTTATGTTATGAAATATTAGTAGCTTTTAAATAATAATTGTTGTTAATATTTTTCCCACGTTATTGTTATTGCCCCACAAATATTTTCTCCCTGTATAATATATTGTTATTTCAATTTTGATATACCTCTAATACTTATGTAGGCAATTCAGCTCCGAGATGGGAAGCCAATTGTTATCTTTTGATATAATAATAGCTAATTGTTATGAAATAATAATTGCCAGCTAACGTTACTGTTTTCTCGCCACGTTGTTGCCAATTATTATTACTTCTCTTACCACGACTAATCTCAGTTGGTACGCCTTCGCCTCAGGAGCCGGTACTGGCAATAGAGCCACTGCCTATCTAGATGTAAACTCGAACTATTTTAGTTCACTGTTTATAAGTAAGATATTGCAGATCATTGTAGAAAATAAATCAGAAATTACCCAAAAACAATTATTTCCTTTATTCAGGAAAAACTTATATTAACCTGGCCTGCGAAAGATAACTTATAACTATGATCAATTGACAAAGTTTCATGAAATAATGGGAAACAGTGATGGATATGTAAATATAACCTCACTTTTTTCTTCAGAGTTGGAAGAATTATTTTATAGTTCAATACCAAATCATAGAGTTCTTCAGAGATATGAGTTATTTTGTGACATGATTCAGTTTGTGATGTGCACTAAAAGTTTATACCTGGAGCTGGAACTGTCGCTGATGCAATACCTGGCATAATCTTAATTCCAACTTCATCTACTCCTCTCAGGAACTAACCATTTCAAAAGGAACCCTCCAAAATCCATGAAATCAGCTTGGACAAGTTTCATGTGGATAACCAAAAAAGGTTCAGAAGTTGTATTGGTTTTTTATTGTTGAAAAACTATCTGCTCATCAATGAAAGTTCTAAATTTCTTTCATTCAAATTTTGTACCTGGCTTCTCTTCAAAAATTATTTTCAATCTCCCTTCAGCTTTGTTTTTTCATTCCTTGGAGACCATTTCTGTTTTGTCCATTCTATTTGAATTTTTAAACTCACGCACTTCCTTGTCGCATTTTGATTAATTTGGTGTTATTTGAGAAAACTTATGAACTAATATATTTTACATTTCTTATAAACTAAATACAATATTTGATGATAATTATTTTTGACATTTCTCAGTTCTTACTTTTCCACAATTTCAAATCTCTTATCTCACCATCTCTGTTTCCTGATTGGCTATTGTCATCAAGAAGTTTCTTGTTCTCCCATTGGCTATTTTAAGTTAGATACAATTTCATATACTGTATGTTTCAAGCTTATTATTTTGTTGATCACATTTAATTCAGAATTATTCTGTAAATCTAGACTTTTTTGTTGTATTTCAAACAATTATAGGTTATAATCATTTTGACAATGTATGAAAATGATTGCATTATAGTATTTGCATATTTTTACCTATCAATATTATACAGAGGCTTCATAAAGGAAATATAATCTCAAAAAAATGTAAAAACAATATCTCATGAACTACTAACTATTGAATATTTATTATTTTTGAGGTTTTTAAGAAATCATTTCTTTTTCGCCTTTAAAATATAACATAACAATATATATCTATATATATATATGTATATATATAGATGAATCTCCGACCGTAGACACGATATTAAATCTTATCGAAATATAAACCACAAAAGTTATTTGTCCGACATTTTTAGTTCTCTAATATTAATTTTAAAAAATAACGAATGAAAAAAAAAATTTAAGACAAGCTTTCATTTAAGCCGTGTACTGAAACGTATAAAATAAATTTAAGTCATCGCTGACAATGATTTAGTTTTTTTTTTGTTGAATTATTTGGTTTCAAAAAGCTTGTCGCGCGAAGTGTTCATGAAAGTAGGTACCAATTAATTTGATTGGGCAGTGATTAGTTGGTAAGTAAGAACTTGTCAAAGTATTTGATTTTTACAAAGTATCCATGAAAGAAGACAACTTGTCGACGTATTAATTCAATTACAACACACACATACCAATTTTGAATGAAATATGAAAAAAACTCGTCAGAAAACTCGCCCTTCATCTTGGGGCCGCCATCTCGAATTTATAAATTTTTACAAAATATTCATAAACTCCGACCCCAAAAACCCCCGCATACCAATTTTGAATCGAATTGGATCATAATCACAAAGTTCGTCCTCAGTCTTGAAGCCGCCATCCTAAATTTATGAATTTTGACAAAAAAATCATAATTTATGACCCCGAAAACCCCCACATACCATCTTTGAATCGAATCGGACCATAATCACAAAACTCGTCCGCCAAAAACTACGTCTCGTGTATCGCCTATACCAAATAATTTGGTACGCCTATGGAATTTCTATTAATAGTCACAGTTCGGGCATCTTCGAGATGAGTTGGTTGTTAGGTAGGGGAAGGCCAAAGTGGTCACTTCAATATTGGACCAGCTCTACTTAGCGAACAGTACGGCATGGTCATAATCGGTGATGAAAATTTTTTTTCTATTTCAAGAGAGCATAAGACACTTCTTATTGAGTATGGCAGACACTTTGCATACAACTCCTTCATACTCTGGCTGTCTTATGTATGATATAAAACAAGAATTACCTTGGAGCTCATTCTCTAATAACATCGTTTTTTTTGACATATCAAAAAAATTGCGCAGCACAATGCCGTCACCTACGGACCGCCATACTTGCGCTGAACTGTTATTCAGGCTTACTTCTCAGAAAGTTTTAGCTTTGAGCTGGAAGTAGGTGAACATTAATTTCAAACATTCCGTTACATATGTACAGGTAAAGCTAACGAAGAGCGTGTATTAATATTGTTTTCCTTAATAATTGAGCTAAGAATTATAAAAATATAGAATTCTGGAAAATTTAGTGGAACCAGTGAACAAAGTCGTTAGGTGATCTTGAATTCCAAACAATAATAAAAACAACTGTGGAAATCGACATAACATGTTTATGTTCGGAAGGCCCTTGTTATTGTTTTTCCTGCTTTGAATTGCAAATTTTTTATGCTTCGCATGAATATTCAAATTGGTGGAATTGCTTTCGTTACTCTCCAGGAGGAGCTTTTATTGGATTATACAACGTCCTCATCAAGAATACAGTTCGAAGTGGTTACCGAGCAACGAATCGATTGAAAATTATAAGTTCTAGATATTCTATCAAGGTAACTTCAAATTTCCAATAGATATTTTTTTTTTCCAAACGAAATGTTACCCCGATGAAGGAAAATTTATCTATTTTTTTTCGTGCATAATACTACTAGTGATAAAATTTCACCGACAATTCCGCTCATTACATTTGAACCAATCAAATGGCCTGTAATTCCTCAGATACAACTAATCAGATCAGTTTTATAGTGATAAATTAACTCCTATATAAAATGTGTCATTTAAAGATGACGGTTTTGTCATTTTGACAGCGATAAAAAAAGTGCATCGTTTTTTATCACCGATAAAAACGCCTGTTCCTCTTAAGCGTCTACATCTAGTATGTTTACGTCACTTTAATGTCTGCCCTGTCAGTTATTTAAGTATTGTTGATAATTGATACTGAAACATTACAACATGAGTCGTTTTGGGGAAGTTTCGACTCAACAAATAACAAAAAATATAGAAAAAGCAATCCCGCAATCCACAAAAAATACTAAAGCGTCAATATGGAGACAATTTATGGAGTTTTGTCAAGTACGAAATTACGAACTGTCGAAAATAACTCCGTTACAAAAAGTAGCAGATATATTAAAGGATTGGGCCTCTAATATGAAAAAAAGGAATGGAGAAGATTATTAAGAATATGCAGTTAAATCAATTTGGAATTCAACTGCGAAGATGATTCAAGAAAAATATTTCAATGAATACAATATTAAATTTGATCCTTTTGCCGACATAACTTTTAAAGAAGCTCGTGATGCAAGAAATAGTGAACGGAAAGAATTACAAGTTATTCCAGAGAAAAGAAAAGTAAGTTCTGTAGCATTGAACAAGAAAGATATAGTAAAAATGGCAAAATTGTGGAATATAGACAACCCATAGGGATTACAAAAAAGATTCTTTTATATAGCTTCTTATGAATTAGCTTGGAGGGGGGGAGAAGCTGCAAACTGTGAAATTTACCATTTTAAAGAAGAAAAAAATCAAGATGGAACTTCAACAAGAAGATTTGAATACAATACAATATTTTCAAAGACGACACAGGGTGGGTCGAAAAAATTGGCAGACAGCAAATGGATAACAAAAAATTGAATGGAGGTATTTGTCCCGTTGCATTGTTAAAATTACTGTTACAAAAAAGAAATGAAAACATAACATCTGAACGATTTTAGTTAACTCCAAATCCCTTTTGGGAAAACAAAAATTCTAATGGTTGGTACAAAAATGTTCCACTGGGTATTAATACGATTTCTACTTGGACCAAATATTCTGCAACTAAAATTGGACTCGACATTACAAATAATAAAATTACCAATCATTCGAACCGTGCTAGTACAGTTTCCCAGTTAGCCAAAGCAGGAGTAAGTGACCAACAACTTATAAAGATAACGGGACACTCATCATCATCATCTTCTATTAAACCCTACCTCCAAATTGATCCTGAACATCACGAAAATCTTATTAGTTCCTTACGAGCCTCGAGTGAGAAAAATCAAAATGAATATTCTACATGTGTGAATACCAGAGAAGAAAATTTTGAAATCAGTACATCAAACCAAACAATTTATAACAATTGTGTATGTATTTAATAACTGTTCATTTGAATAATTTAATTGTATCAATAAAGATAATTATTGTTGTTGTTCATTCATATATTCGGTCGTTAATTTATCTTGCCAAAAAACACTCGAGCTTTTCTTTTAAGGATAATTTCCTTTTTAACTCAAAATTTTTCCATCAGTAATTTTGCTCGAAAAACTGACATTTGACAAAATCACTCGACCTTCGGTCTCGCGATTTTGTCATGTCAGTTTTTCTGGTAAAATTACTGATTGGCAAAATTATTTCGTTACAAAAAGAAATTTATCCGATAAAAAAAAAGCTCTTGTGTTTTTACTGTTGATAAATGTGTTCTCGCTGAGTCAAACTGATGAATGCACACCAGCTTCAGGATAAAGGCAAATTAGAACCTTTCAAAATTATATCTAAACACAATCATTCCTAATATGACTGATTCTAGCTAGGAGAGTGATTCGATATTGGAATTCAAAGATATCTTTTATCGTATCAAAAAAGCTACGGTTCTTCAAGTTTCTGCATACATATTTCATATTCACTTAACTCCACAAATTTCAGTCACTATTTCATAGAGGAGATCATCTAGTACACAGTTATGGAAACATGTCGCATTTTTCATCAACAACCGTCTTTCCAAATAAACATAAAATCTCGCTCAATTAGGTAGATATTCGTTACACTCGTACTAACGCGTGCTTATATCTTCCAAGTTCCAATTCCAAAGATCGTTATTTCATTGAAATTATCACATCTCATCTAACTGTATAGTACGACCAGAGATCTGACAGACTCATAAATAGTAATCCCATACCTTCATAATGGCCTTTTGTTCGAAGGGTGGAATTCGATAGAAAAAGTATACCAGACCTGGGATTTCCAGGTACGGATTTGAAAATACGTAATATAACTCATATTTTATTACACTTTTATGCGCAAATCAAAATTTGTCAACGTAACTTGATAATTATGACTATTTGGAAGCTACTCTTTTCACTCTTTTTATATTAGGTCTGGATTATATTATAAACCAGTTTTCTTGAAATACTTAGGAAAGACTCAAGTTTCCATGCTGATTTGTGATTTTAAAATTCAGTTAGCAGTTTGTATTTAATTAGAAAAGAAGTAATTTTTTGTCAATGAAATGATAGAATTATAAAAATAATTGAAGCACGATGTTTTATCAGTTGACAAGAAAAATAGTTATTTATTATACAAGGGAAAAAGTATTAGATTTCAGTTCGAGAACGCGAAGCGGAGGGAGACAAAAAACCGAGAGCTAAAATCTAATATTTTTCCCGTGTATAATACACAATTTTTTTCTGTGACGGGAAAAACAACGATTCACTATTGAGAAAAACATATTATAAAAATATATTAGAGTCAGAAAATTATCGATGTGAAATTTGAATTTTTGAACTATTAGGCTGTTGTACTTATAGCGACAATTAGACCTGCGTTGCTAAGGAAAGCTTTAAAGTAATCAAATATATGTCAATTTAATTCTGTGATTTGAATCAAAAATTGCGAACTTAGTGGTTGTTCAGTAGTTATTTTGAATAATATAAAGTTAAAAAATGGCTGATTGCGAGTTTTCTCTGACTCTACCGGAGTTAGTAGATTTAGCGAAAGTAGCGTTACAAAAAATATTTATGGAATGGAAGATGAAAAAGACATGCAGTTCTTTCACGGAGACGGTGTTATTGGCTTATTTTTCGGAACTGGCACAACAACAAAAGCCATCAACAGTGTGGTCGAATTATTCAATGATTTAAAGTATGTTACAATACAATACAAATGTAGACATTTCAAAATAATTACATTCCTGAATCAAAATGGGAAAGCTGCGATTTTTTCGAGTACACAAATTAGTTATTTTTTAAATAATGCTCCCGATGAGGTTTATTCAATGGCCAAGGTTGGTGTTGTATTTGGGATTGCAGGAGATTGTCGAATTTGTTAAATCAGCCAGGTAACATTAGATGATATTGAAGATTTGGGAACGTTATTATTTGTGAAACTTAAGCAAACAAAGAATGATGTAAACAGGAGATTTGTAGTTACTGAAGAATATATTAAATTTTACCGAATGTACATAGCAGCAAAGGATCGCCGCCTGTTTCATACATATCGCAATGGAAAATGTATCATTCAGGTTGTGGGTAAAAATCAGTTTTATAAGGTACCTGGAACAGTTACAAATTTTCTTCAACTTGAAAATGCTAACTCATATACAGGTCATTCATTTCGGAAATCGTCTGCTACACTTTTACTTGAATCTGGGGAAGACTTTGCCTCATAGAGGTACACAACAATAATGATTTGAACTAGATTCACTAATTTCTTCACTCGAAGACGTACAAAAGTCAACAGAATATTCACCAGGTAAACCAGAATTTCATTGAATGTCAACAATCACGAGAGATTCGACAAGCTTTAAGTGTACAACGGCTAGAATCATATTAACATTAATGTTCCAAAAAGTAAACGATGTGTCCTTATCACCTAGATATAAATATATAGTCACTGTTTTTCCATACTGTATGAATAATTTTCGGTATGTTGAACAATATGTTTGTTCCCTTAACACTTTTTTTCTTTCCTCTACACTCTCTTTGAAGGTTCTTTTAAACTTTTTTTCTCGGCCACAGACGATACAGGAAGATTTTGGGAAGGGACTGTATTCTTCTTCAAGAGCCCATCGTCTGTCTATAGACTCGCTCAATCCTAGATTAGTCTGCACCAGAACGTTACGTTCATTTTCTCACGGAAAATGATAAAAACTTATTCCAGTACAACAGTATCGTTTTGCCAAGGAGTCGCATTGAGGTACACAACAATAATGATTTGAACTTGAATCGCTTATTTTTTCACTCGAGAACGTACAATGGTCAACCAGGTAAACAAGAATTTTATTATATGTCAACAATCACGAGAGATTCGACAAGTTTAGGTATAAAATGACTAAAATCATATAAACATTAATATTTCGAAAAGTTAACAAAATGTATAGTTTCAAAAATCGACACCAGAGGGAGTATCCGTTATGTTGAATTCCCACCCAATTACTGTAGATTATCAAACAATCAGGTGAGTCGATCAATGTTGTGATTTCGGAAAGTATGGCCGATGCGGCTAGCGAGTAGGAGAGAGATAGATAGATAGTCGGAGTTTTTCCGTATACACGGTTGAGATATGATGGGGGGGTAGTGCAGTATTAGCGCTCGTCTCGAGTTCGAGAGGTCCCGGGATCGATCATCAGCCATGTCAGAGATTTTCAGTTTGAATGGTGAGAATTTGAATTATAAATCTTGTAGCCGGGCTGAGGATGTCCTTCGACGATCGCTGTTGCGTTCAAATTAACAGTGCTGCTCCTAGGTGGCGTATGGAGTTAGTAACAAGGCCAACCCAGAACACTGGGTTATTAAAACATTCTATGTTGTTGTGATTGTCCGGCCGTCTTGGACGTGTCATTTAAATTTGTGATGCAGTATTGCTTAGAGCAAGACACGCTGCATCCCTACGAAAACACCCTCCTTGCCTACGCCGGTTAGAGACCAGATGTAGAAACGGATTTTCCGCAAGGAAGGATGTCCATATTGCGCCATATAGGAAGCAGAGGAAAATAAATGATGAGAGAGAGAAGTTGATAACCTCGAAATCTTACAAAGAGAAATATGCAATTTTCACAATTTTTGGTGTATGTTTCAAAAGTCTTGTAGGGATTTTAATCAAGTAGTATCCTATTACGGAATAGAAACGCAGAGTATTGGCTATGTGCTCGACAGTGGCGAACGCAACATTTCGGGACTCGGGAATTATTTGACAGTTAGATGACAAGCCATGTTTTGATAATTTCTATCAAAATCAAGTGAAAAACTCGAAAAAATATGAAACATTTTCGATATATGAGAGCAATTTATAAGTTCAACAAATGGATTTGAAAGAATAAAACATATCTTTCCAACCTCAAACTGTGATGGAAGGTAATGAATTAGCTTCAGCAAATACGAGCAAGCCCATAATATTAGGCAAACCCCAGTGAAATTCACATCCTTCAAAACATCTTTGAATGTAACTACCCTGCGCTGTTGAGTTGAACTGGATTAATTTCAGTCACTTTTCCAGTTATTGGTTGATTTTGTGAGACTACTATGTTCCTCTTTGCCATAAAACGTTTGTACAAACGTGTGAACTCATAATATCGCGCAAATAAAATTGAATCAGTAAAATCGTAATGTGAGGTTGTCACTTACTTTTTCGTTTTTACACCAGCGATTGATTTCTTTCTTTGCTGCCATTTCCAGGCCCATTTTGGAAAAGTATAAAATTCACACCAACTATTTTTTCCATTATGTGTACAGTTCGCAACACAACGAATTCAACGTGGAATTATCAAAACAAATTTGACAGTCCCGATAATGTTTCACATTTCTGCCAAAGCGTGCGCTGCGATCGATTTGACTGTCCCCACCAAGCACTTCGCACATAGCTTCTAGGCATCTCAGCACATAGCATAGAGAAACTAAAAATAAAGACAGTTGTCAAACCTGCAGTAGAAGTTGGCACCACGTTTAGACAATGGCGACATTTCTCGTAACTGGCCGAACTAAGTTAGTACAGTTGGTGAAACATATTTATCTTCAGTTACCGATTGAGATAAGGCGGGTTTTTTATGGTTGATATGGTGTAGGTATAATTTATAAGTGATCGATTTGCCATTCCTGTGTTTCATTTGAATGGTTGTATCATATGAAATACAGGAATGGCAAATTGATCACTAATAAAATATATACAGTGATTGTGAAAACAATAATAAAACTCTAAACAACAATAAAATTAAAAATATCAATCAAAATTAAAACAAATTACATTTACATCAAACGTTCAATAATTTTGTTCATTTATTAGTACAAAGGACAACGAGTAGGTATAACAAATACTCCAGTTTGATGATAATCTTCGTACTTCCTCAAATAGTGATAGGAACTGGAAACTGATGGAGGGAAATAAGTATCAATTTGTGACAACATTTCTGCAACTGATGGATGGAAATAAGTATCAGTTTGTGAAAAGCAGCTCATATTTTACCTTGTAAAAAATATTTCCAGGAATTTCAGCGTCAACTCGAATAACGAAACATTCCATTTTCGACGTTGGGTTCCAATTCAAGTCCATATAGTATAATTTCTATCATTAATTAATGACAATAATAGTAGAAGAATTATTCTGAAATTATTGCGTGGTTTGACATAATAAAAAAACATGTGTAAACAATATACTTCTATTTTCTGACAAATGTCGAAATTGAAAAATTATCATGTCATCACATCTGTCGATTGCGGGCAGCGCCCCCATGCGCGACTGGCCGTACCAAAAACTTGGTGGTCAAGATCGCCAATGTTTCAAACAGTCTCTTTATTTTTAATTTGTCTATGGCACATAGCCAATACAAACTATAATTTTTCCTTTAAAGCTTTCGATTTCATTTTGTCAACCCCGGGACATTTTCAATTCTGTCTGATAATTTCTATAATTTCAGATTTGTTAGTTGGATTCATGAATATGAAATGAAAAACACTAGTTCTTTGTGGAGGATTTTCTGCAAAGCAACTGAATTAGTAATGTATGTATAATTCCACTCCCAATTGCCTCCAACGTATTCAAATATAACGACGTGAATTTTACTTGATATATTTGTCAGGTAAATTATCAGCTATGAAGGGGATTAACTTTATTCACCAAATGAGTTGATATAAACCACCACGGCAGTGAAAATACTAATCAGGGCACGTTTTTACAGGACAACATTCAATTTCCGAGGAAAGCCTCTCCCCTTTGAACTAATTAGGGAGTTCAACGTTCTCGTATTACTGACATTTTGCCGTTATTTTTTGCACGGCTAATTCCCTTGTCCTGTCCCAGTCTTCCGGGAGTTAAGGGTGCATAGGCTTTCAGCTCCGGATATGTTTCACAAAACGCTAAATAATAAGCTCTCCGCGATTCGTTATGTGTCGACCTCTCAGTTTTTTGTGTTACTTTTCACGTTGAGGTGAAAAATGGCTGTTTATTCCTGTTATATTATTTATATGAATGATAATATATTCCACAATGTTTCTTTGGTTCGGTTTGTTAACCGGACTTATGCTGGGGCCATTAGTCCGGTCCCGCAATTTTGATAAATGATTCATTTCAGATCCTCTGGTACACGTTTATTGCTTTTAGGGATTTTGTATTTCACTTCATCTCTATGATTGTCCAATATATATTTTCAAGAACAGTGAGGATAGTATACCGATCGACGACAATGTTCTGCGCTCAGTCCCAGATAGCACGATGACCATGTTGGGACCAATATAGGAGTTTTCAAAATTGTCCGAGGGATGTTCCTAGGAATCCCAAATGAGTTCCTGGGAGATGAAAATGTTACCAAACTCCTCATTATTATGATGTCCACAGAATGTTCCATGCAAGTTGTTACGGTCTATTTTCAGATCGGGATCTTTCGAATTGAGCGACTGTTTCTAGTAATGCGTATTAATATTTTCAGTAAACCTTTTCCTTGTATCTACAAATAATTTGGATGTTCTATCATTCGACCTCAGATAAACGTAGAAAATAACTGAATAGTCAGTCGTTCGATATGTTAACGAATACAGCAGTGAGAACCGACAATAGGTCGCTAATTACAAGTAATATTTAATGTGATGAAATGATGGCCAATCGAGGTACTCCACTTGGAGTATTCGCGCATTCCTATACGAGAGTTCCATTTAACATTTTTTAAAACCGAATCAGTAGCAGAAGATTCCAAGCGAGAGCACAGTGGTGTCTACTTTCATTTAAAATTACGTTCTGCTAATTTTATTGAATATTACCCAAGTGTGGGGATTGAATATCTGTGTTCGTATGCTGTGATTATCAAGATTATTTGGTATCTGTCTCCTCACTTCAAGAGGGATTATGAGCTGAAATCAGACTCTGGGGCCACACGCCATCCGAGGCCTTTTTTCAATCCGTCATTGGGTACACTCTCGGGAATTCCGCGTGAGGAGGAATCTTCACAGGACCCGCTGTAGTCCTTAGAAGTAGAGAACCACCCTCAGTGCTTGCAGTTCATGGGGTTGCAGGGATTTGGATGAGTACCCATTTTATTTTAATTTGCCTATTGCCTTCAATCACTGATTTTGAAACCATATAGGAAAATACGTATCCACTATTAGTTTTTTTAGTTGTAGAACTGTCACAACCCCTAGTACGTACTGGGCTAGGAATTTTAACCCTATAAACTGACTGTTTTGTATATGAAACGTTCTGATTAATATAAACTTTTCTCATTCTCCATTCAACCTGGGTTTATTATCAACGTAACTATTGTACAAGAACCTCCCCTTCTCCACTGAGCTATCCAGTGTTCTACCCTACTTTTTAATACTGGCTAACAGGTAGATCACTATAAATTTTTGGTACAATTTATTATTAGAACACCTAAGAAATAACTATACTAGCTTCAACTCTTAAATTAGCTCCGCCAGAAAAAACCGTATCAAAGTCATTGGGATGGAAGAGGGATACCACTAGGTCACAACTAGGATCAATTTCTGCATGGGGGCGTCCCTGGGAGATGGAAATGTTACCATAATTTGCATCATTATGATCATGGGATTTGACTAGAGGATGATAACCCCGGCGTTTGGGTAAATGAAGTTTAGGGATAATCAGCGTATCACAATTTTTGTTGTTGCATATGGTAGTTTATTCCATAAGAGCTTAAGGATGAAAATCCTTGGCAGTCTCAATTACTTCAAAAATATAGGCCTTCAAAGTTCACAAAATGGTGTAATTCTCATGTACCCATTTCAGACACTATACACTTACACTTAAAATTAATCTTTCTTCAAACCATCACACCACACATATTCTCATTCACCTGGTTTCAGCCATTTTTTTGCAAGAAAAATATTTTTATAATATTTACTCGGTGTATTTTTTCTCTCAAGCCTTGAGGATACCTTCCTCCTACGATCCATTATATTGATATGTACCTATAATAGATTGATGAATAATACTATTATAAACATAATATTCAGAATCAAAGAACCATATATCATTGGAACAATCAAGTCTTCGATCCAAAAGATTACATTCAATATTTTGATATTTGTTTTACCAACCTTAGACTCAACTTATTATTCCAATTCTTCGACTGTGATATACACAACACTATAACTGATGAAATACTTCAAATGTTCACAGAAATCGTCAAACACAATAAGGATGCCGCTAATCTTTTTACAACGAACAAATGAATATTAGATACTTGCACATTATGCAAAGTGAGGTCAACCATTGTTGACAGATCACCAAATGATTCAAACAAAGCCAAACAGGACAAAATCACAGAAACCGAAATGTAATTGTGTTTGGGATTTGTGTATAATCTGTATCATTCTTAGAATTTATATTAAGGGTATATTATGCATAAATAGTTTTTGCTTGAGAAATGGCAACATCCCAGAAATTTCTGAGATATATTTCCATTTTCTTCATAGTTATTTTCCAGAAGAAAAACAAACATTTTCAAAACAAAATATCAACTTTGAATTTTTATTGAACATTTTGATGAGTTTCGACGATTTTTATATGTGAGAATGGATATCAGAAATACCAGGGACATAAATGGGACAACCTATCCAGATGGGATGTCTCTACGGCACATCCCTTGAATGTCCCAATCATGTCCCTGCACAGCGGTACATAAAAAGGACATACGTAGGACATCCCCGTGTTGTTAGGGATAGCAGAATCGAATATAATGTTTTCAACATGGCCCGATTCTACTGCATTTTCTACTCTTGATATCAGTTATTCCACTTCCTTGAAATAATATTTAATAGCCGACAACTTGAAAAAGTAGTTTCTACTTTTTTTTTGTACAATGATAAACTTATCAAAAATAGAGTTGATATCACAAAAATCCACCAGTGAACACTGAAATTACATAACCTCAATTATTTCAAACTGGTTTTCAACTGAATTTTAAAGCTATTCTCACTTGTTTCTATTTTTAATATAATTATTATTATCTTGTTCTTCACAGAAATGTTATCGATATTCGTTAATTTTCGAAAATACTATAGATACTGGAGTATAAATATATCCATACGGATATTTATGTGTAAACGAAATTTGTTTGGGCAAATTTACACGATCCAATGAAATTGATCAATAAACTGAAGAATAAAATTGACCAATATGGGTTATATTTACACCTGACAATTTATTGATCAATTTTGGCAACTGCTTTTACTCAGGATTACCAACATACTGACAAGAAATGGTTCAACTACAGGAAACATTCCGAATATTATTCAATAGCTTTTGGAATTGACTCTGATCTATTCTAAATATAGTTTGAATTGATCAGGATCTGCACTCAGAAATTCTTCGTGGACTAATGTCAAGTTTCCTTTCCTTTTCTTCTCAATCCAAGGTCTAATCAACCATCTTCTATATTTCTTTCTTTTATATTCGGCAATGCACATTGCTGAGAATGTAATGCAACGTGAATTGTGTTTTTTTCCTCAAAAATATTTTTTTTCGCGGTTAGGGTAGGATATGTGAAATCGCGTAAATGATAACATAACCTGAAAATCTTTGTTCTAGCAGGCAACCAATTCATGACTGAAAAGTACTGCAAATTGTCATTAAAAAATGATGAAAAATTAGAACCGATTTTAAACATTGGTCAAGTTCAAATTGACGACAATTTTCTGTTTACACCTATCAATAAAAGTCAAGGTCACAAAATTGACCAATTTCGCACTTTGGAAGCAGGCCAGGAGTACCAACCTGACAGTGACGTCAGACTTTTCCGCCCTCGACTTCGCAATTTTAGGATAGGGAAACGACGGGGATAATATTGCGATTTCCTCAGGAAGTATGTAATAAAAAGTCCTGAGGACCCGATAAGGATATGTTACTGGGGACGTCCCACCATGATCGATCATGATCAGTTGAGGATATTCTAGGGAATGACCTGGACAGCGTTTGAGAATGTCATGAGGGATAAGTTGGGAGGTCCACGGATCATGGCTCAGATACTGGTTCGGGAGGTCCTACGGTTCCAATTACGAGTTAATGGATAAATGTTAAGCAATATGAACACTGGTTTACTTTATACTCATTAAACTGTAACTTGAAGTGTTTCATATGACGTATGTGGTATGGTTGAACTCAAAAAAATATGGACTTTCAAATTTGTATATAAAAATATCCCTTTCAATTGAAAAAATATCGATGACGTCATTTCTTGTAAGGTAGTGGGGGTAAAATCATTTTCCTGTCCGAGCTGCACCTCCGAAAATGATTAACTCGTAAGATAACTAAACGTTTCAACACTTTATGAACGCACTATATGTAGAACAACTCGATTTTTTTCTACACATGTATACCATGTTTTTCGACATAAATCTATTATATTCTATTACAAAAGTAGATCAGTTGCAACTTTCCTTCGAAACCAGTAATTAATAAAAAATATGCAATTCCAATTACTACAAGATAATGACAAAATATTACAATTTCAAAATAAAATAGTTTTTTATTGGTTCATGCTGATGGAATAACTTCTTACGATCGAGCAATTCTATTCGAATCTAAATTCAGTGTGACTTGATCGAATCCAATCTCGGTAATCAGATTACATGCAGATCATCTTCCGTTGACATTTGCATATTCCAATGAATAACTTAAACATCAACTTTGTGAACTGGAAGAGAAATCATTCTGTCTTTCCGTTCAAAGGGATTTATGTCCAGTGTGATTATTCAAATCGGGATTTTCTCTTTTCTCTGCTCGATTATGTCAAGGTTTCATCAGTCTGGATATATTGAGATGGATTGCCTTCATGGGTCCGCAGAAAAACGATTGCTGTGAATAGTTGGATAGTGGATTTATAGTCGCTTGATGTTGAATAAACGGCTAAAAGTGGTCGGAAAAGTCTGTTTAGAAGTGTGAAAAATTGACAGTCGCTGCAGTGTAGATCAATATTCTTAAATTGAGTGGAATCACAAAACAATCCACAGGATGAAATCTGAGAACTTGAAGCGAAAATCCAACCATTTTGAGTAAAATTATACATCCAATTCTCACTTCAAATATAGTCGAAATAGTCAGTGAGCATGGTTATATTACCAAATCAAAATGTCATCTGCACTTGAGGCATGGATGATCTGAAAACCTTTATATCGGATCAGAACAAATTTTTTTTGACTCCTCAACTTCGCAAATCACCGAACTGAAAGACATAGTTTTGAAAAGCTCAACGAAAATAGAAGTATTGGAAAGTGAAGTGCAAGAACTCAAAAATAAAAACAAAGAGTTCGAAAGAACCTCACGCGAAAATAACATTATATTCAATTCTAAATACGAAAGTGGAATCCTGGTTTTATACGTCCTACATATTCTGAACACTAAATTAGAACTTCAGTTGAAATATACAGATATAAACAACACATATACTCTAGGCACACCTGATAAAGGTATAGTGGTGAAATTTGTTGGATATACAGTGCTTCTCAAAAGTCCTCTCCCCCCCCTCTCATATTTGGAACGATTATACATAAACAAGTGAAATTTGGAAACTGAATATAAAAGGTTGTAAACTTCCCTACTAGTGATGAAAGATGACGAAATCGTCAAAGATGACGTCACAAGGCCATTGTGACCAATAATTTTAAATGGAACACTACGGCAAGCGACACCTCTTTTAAAAGGTATCGAAAAAACCTATTCAATGATACTAATTTTGTTTGTGTTTATGGCAGTTTTAATGGCTCATTAGTGAACATTAAAATTTAAATTCCATTCAGTATGATATTAATTACAGAAATTGCTCGAAGTGACCTCCATTTACTTCCTGACAGTGAAATATCCTATTTTTAAACTCTTCTCGTACTTTTGCAGATGTGTCTGCGGAAACAGCCTCACATTTTGCAACAATACGTTGTTTTAAAACGTCAATATTGTCAGGTTCAGTGGCGTAGACCTTTGATTCAAGGTACCCCCACAGAAAAAAATCCAAAGGTGTGAGGTCCGGTGATCGAGCTGGCCATTCCGTAGAACCTCGTCGTCCAATCCATCTACCACGATACTCCTCATCCAAATACCATCTTACTGCACCGTAATAGTGTGGAGGAGCACCATCCTGTTGAAATGTTATTTTCAAATTGCCGAATTCATCTGGATTATCTTTCCAAAATTTCAAGGATTAACGGTTCTATTGCGTTTTGCAACAGCCCCAGATAAACCTCACCAGGATACCTGCCCAAACATTCACCTTCTGGGGAAATTGGGTATGTGTTTCACGAAACAGGTGAGTATTTGCGTCACTCCAGTACCTCACATTTTGTGTATTTACATTCCCTTTCAGATAGAAAGTACTTTCGTCATTGAAACAAATTATTTCGACATAGTCTGGCTGTTGGTTAATTTTAGTTTCCATATTTTCACAAAATTCTAGTCTTCGGTCTGGGTCGTCGTCTGAGAGTTGATGAACCATTTTCAATTTGTATGTGTGAAATTTGTTTTTTTTCAACACCCTGTGTACTGTACTTCGACTGACTTCACAGGTAGATGCAACGTGAGTTGTTGAAGAAGTAGGATTAACTATTACTTCTGCCAGTATATCAATTTTTTTCTCATCAGAAATTTGTGGTCTGCCAGATCGTTTCGCATCATTAATACTACCCGATGTTTCAAACTTACGAAGAAGCTCCCTTAAATAAGTCCTCGAAACGGGGCGATCGGGAAACCTCTCATTAAAAATGCGTTCTGCTGCATGAATATTCTGTCCAGTTTCACCAAGAATTAGGATCGCTGCTACTTCATCACCTAAAGCACGTACCATTTCGCTCAAATGTTCGGCTCACAACAGTTTAACAAATCATTGAAGTGTACAAAAATATTAAAAGTACCAAAAGCTGCTAAAACAGTTAAACGTTCGATCAACAATACACAAATTATTAAATGTACAAAAACTTGGACAATTACAAAAACGTCGTATTAGGGAGACTAACAAAAACGTCAGCTTATTTGACAATTATCCAGAAGCGGAGCTTGAATTTGGAATTTTAATATTAACTGATTTAATTCATCACAGCTTTGCGTTTTTTAAAAGCGAGTTGCCAAAACTGCCATAAACACAATCAAAATGAGTATCATTGAATAGCTTTTTTCGATACCTTTTAGAAGAGGTGTCGCTTGCCGTAGGGTTCCATTTAAAATTATTGGTCACAATGGCCTTGTGACCTCATCCTTGACAATTTTGTCATCTATCATCACTAGTAGGGAAAATTACAACCTTTAATATTCAGTTTCCAAATTTCACTTGCTTATGTATAATCGTTCCAAAAATAAGAGGGGGGGAGAGGACTTTTGAGAAGCACTGTATATCCAAGCAAAAAGTATCGAAGTTAAGGGGAGAGGTACTATTCATAGTAGAAGATTTGTCCCTGGAGAAACGAATAGAACTAAAACTCCTAGTGAACTACCTAAAGTGCGCTAAAGATAAAAATCAAAAAGCGCATATATTTAGTAACATACTGTATATCATTAGTAAGGGTTACACATACGAAAATCTATCGATTACAGATACCCTAGGTGAATTGGAGCCTCCCCAAGTGAAAACTCACAGAATTGGAAGAAACCCTGAAACCCACAAAAAATTAGAGCAATCGTGGATATCTTCACTCCAGATTTACATCACACGAACATCCAAACGGGACAGAAAAGAAATACAGCTTTCGGCCCACGTACTACTTCACGAATTCTAAGGAACCCAAAACCCAGCGATTAATTTTTAATATTCGTTGATGTAAAAAAGCATTATCGGTAAATAAAAAAGCCTTGTATCGTTCATAGGCCAGTAGAGATAAACATGATTTTCCCAAAATTTCATAATAATTACAAAAGTTTTAAAACTTCAGTATAGTGAAGAGTACGTTCAAATGATAATTAGTCTGATTTTGCAACCCTTTTTTCTGAACGAAAAATGTTGAAAATCAGGATTTAGTGAATTTTCAGATTATTAGCGCGGAAATTTTTTTCAAAAGTTCTGCAAACTTTCGATGTTTTTGAAAAATAGCAATTCACATCCTTTGATGAATTTGCAACCATTCATACAGAACGGAAATGTTCGTTTTTTCGAAAAAAAGTTGTTATTAATCCCATTTTTTTTATGAAAACTGAAATGTTCTTGAGAAGAGTTTTACTTTGCAACCTCTTGCGTCAAACGAAAAATATTTTTTTCATGAAATTGATTTTTTCATTGAAATAAGTATCGGAATTATTACAAAAAATTCAAATAATGGTTGCAAGTGGAGATGTCTTGACGTACAATGTGTTCATTATTTTGCAACCACGTCTGCAACAAGGAAATGAGGATAAAATCAAAAGAAAACTATTTTTGGATTCGTACTCTACCAAAAAAGCAAAAGTTCTGCAAATCGGGCAAACAACCCTTTTTTATCCAATTGGAGGCAGTATAATAATTTGCAAACTATGTTACAATGCGGAACATTAGAAATTAAAAAAATATTTATTTTTAAAACACCTGTATTATCTGCATAATAAATATTTTTATATTCCTAATGAATGACATTCATTGTGTTCATCCAAGTACGTTTGATGGAGGATCGAGAATCTCTCGACAAGTTTTCATAATTTTCTTGATTCATGACAAAATGGAAAAACTATTGAGATTTAAAAAACACTCGTAGAGTTGTATTAAAAGATCAAAAAATAGCGCGTCACAGGAAACAGTCGAATTTCTTCCTCACCCTGCCCAGGTCGAGTTTGTAGGCATATATT
The DNA here is from genome assembly GCA_018342105.1 of Gonioctena quinquepunctata. Taxonomy (NCBI): domain Eukaryota; kingdom Metazoa; phylum Arthropoda; class Insecta; order Coleoptera; family Chrysomelidae; genus Gonioctena; species Gonioctena quinquepunctata. Next base: position 114,510 of record JAFIRS010002284.1, on the reverse strand, counting down.
TACCAAGAGTGGCAGTGCAGATAGTAAACTGAACACTGGCAACACAGCTCCTCTCCGTTCTCGATTTATTTTGGATTTGGGTATTCATTCGAGTCAATTGATGGATGGAAGCAGTGGCGCCGACAAAAGTTCACACAGACTAAACAACCGATTTATTTCATTATTTGTTTTTCACTGTTATTTTCTGAGGATGATTGAAATCAAGTTTTTAATGGCCATATAAATTATTTTTCAATTACTCAATGCTAGAGTCGAAATGTATTGCAGAAAACTAAGTAATTCCAAATGACACACTGGGTGTGCTTCGTTCTCCCTTTGAAATTGATTCTCAAGGGTAACTGGGGCCGAAGATATTATTAATTCAATGTAAAAATTAAAAGGTGGCGGAAATATTTTGTGATTTATGTTCCGATTCTATCCAAAATTGTTATCTGGAGATTTTTGGTATCGCAATAAATTATGAATTACATTCGAGAATTCAAGATGGCGGATGAAGTTTTGTGATCTAGATTCTCAATGTCTATGATTATGGATTTACAATCGATAACGTTTTGATTACTTACTTCCATAAAGCATCGATTATTCATTTTAAAATCTATTCGATTGCTATAAAGTCAAGTTGTGCCAAGTGGAAATTTTAAATTGAGAATGATTGTAAGTCATTTCTAATGCAGTAAAAAATCAAAGTATTCCAATACTTTTTAGCAGAATTTAGCAAAATTTTGTACTCTTTCGATTGTTGCATTCGAAAATGTTGGATTCAATTTATTTCGCTGATGAGTCGAAAACAGTGATTGTTTCCAAGATTAATAATTAGTTCAAAATTTTGTAGTGGTAAATCACGTAACCTCATAATTTTTCGGATGCAATTTCAATCAACCAGTACAAAATATAACAGATATACGCGATGGATATTCAAGTATTCAACTGGACCACTGTAGACATATGTCGGTCGAATATATATCTTGAACCTATTTGCATAATGTTTACAGTTTATGGCCAACTTATATGAAAAAAACAATTATATAAAAAAAATGTTCTGTTGAACAATGACGGTTGCAAATCTCTTGCGTAACGTAAAATATTACTCGTAATTATAACTGCAGTTCGCAGAACTTTTGCAATTATTTCAGCAGTTGTAAAAATGCAAAAAAATTATATTAGTGCATAAATAGGTTCCGTTTTTTGTATGAGGTTGCACTGACTCCGATGTTCTCTTTATTTACAACCACAATAGAAAACTTTTGTAATTATTTCAACTCTTGTGTGCATTGAAAATGGCAGCGTCGATAAAGAAGTTTGATAAATAAATGATGCATTTTTCAGAAATGGTTGCAAATGTACTCCAATATCTCAAACTTTTTTTGTATTTGCATATCTAATTTGCAGAACTTTTGTAATTTTTTTAAACAAATTACAATGAAAAACCTAAAAAAATGACAAAAAACAAGGTTCCGTAACTTTTACAAGGTTGCAAACTCAATGCATGTTGTAAAACATCATTACTATCGATATGTCTGGTTTGCAGAACTTTTGCAATTTTCAGTGCAAAAATAAAACATAAAAACGTTTTTTGCAATTCAAACATGTTCCGTTCATTGCAGACTTCTGCAAAATTTTTTAGTTTGTTTTCATTAATGCACTAACATACCACTGAAGTTTGAAAACTTTTGGAATTAATGTTAATTGATTGTCTATTTCTACTGGCCTATCAGTTGTATGTTTCTCAGTTGATTAATTTTGTCAATGAATTATGGATCAATATATCGGGGAATTGAAAGTGGACACTATCGATACCATTGAATACGTTTTATCAAACGAACGACAAATATTCCATGATATAGTTGATCCTTGATTGGGAAAGCTCAATCAAAATCATTTAAATTCTTCCTTCAGTAATACCCATGAAAAATTAATTAGTTGAAACTTATAGGTATTCATTGTTAATCTATCACAACAAAGTATAAAAATAATGAATTAACTATTACACAAAATAACTATCCTTTACCAGATCAGATTGTTGCTAATCAGTTTGCCAACCAGTTCACCATCCCCTATGAAATAAATGTTAAATGCGACTATATCTTTTTAGATTCAAATATTTCCCTATCGCACATGTCATTTTATCTAGAACCCGTTACGATTGTTGAAGTTGAGTCATTAATAAGTAGACTGAAATCTTCCAACTCCTCTGGCCATGATAATATTTCCAATAATTTATTGAAGAAATGCAGCTCGTGGATTAGTGAACCTCTAAATTACCTACTCAATCTTTGTTTTGAGGAAGGAAAATTCCCAGATAACTGGCAATAGTTCAGCCACTCTACAAGGAAGGAGATCCGAATGATTTTGTTCACTACAGAGCAATAAGCCTGTTATGCAGTATCTCTAAATTATTTGAGATGGCAATTAAGGATCGGTTAACCAATTACTTACTTCAGTACAAACTCTTATCGTCCGACCAACATGGTTTCTGCAGTAACAAAAGTACAGAGACAGCACTATCTAAGTTCAGCGGTCGGGTAATTTCAAGTATTGACAAAAAAATGTTCGCTTTGGGTATTTTCATTGATTTCTCGAAAGCTTTCGACCTAGTGGATCATCGATTAATTACTGTCAAATTAGAGAGATATGGAATAAGAGGTTTGCCTTTAACTTTAATCGAGTCATACCTCAGTAAAAGAGAACAAATGAAAAGAGTCAACAACATTTTCTATGAAGAAATGGATGTAGAGCAAGGTGTGCCGCAAGGTTCTGTCTTAGGCCCTCTACTTTTCAACATTTTTGCTAACGATCTCATTCTCTATATTCGGAGGGTTCAGAATGTTCGTGTTATCTGCTATGCAGATGACACGAATATTTTGGTTGTTGACAAGGATCTCAATAAGCTGAAAACTACTGCTGAAGCGGTATATGCCAATATTGTAAAATGGTCCAACAATAATAACCTACAACTGAATCATCGTAAGACAATAACTGTTCTTTTTGGTAATGGCAAAACTGATGGAATCAAACTTTTTGATGGCTCCAATGATGAAATAGTAAGTAGTAAATCAGTGAAACTATTGGGGGTTACCTATGATAGGCAACTTCACTGGGATTGTCATATCGATTGTTTGTGTAAAAAATTACAGAGTAGCTGTTATAGTCTGAAATTTATGAAGAACCACTGTAGTGAGTACACACTACTGTCATTGTACTATGCAAGTTTTCATTCCCATATAAAGTATGGAGTTTTGATTAGGGGAAATTGTGCACATGTGAATAGAGTATTGGTACTTCAGAAATATGCGATTAGAATTCTTGCTAGTATCGATACTAGAAGGAGCTGCAGAGATTATTTTAAAAAATTCAAAATCCCAACTGTTGTAAGCTTATATATACTGGAAGTTTTGAATACTGTTGAGAATCATGACCATAATACACGTTTCAGAGGCCAACTACAACCTGAGAATCACCGGACTACGCTGTACCAAAAATTATTTTTTTTACTGGCTGTAAATTATACAACTCTCTTGATGAGCATATTAAGAGCTCCCTCAATGTAAATATTTTCAAAACAAGACTGAAACAACAGCTAGTTCAGAAGGCCTGCTACACTATAGATGAGTATTTAGTATGATTTGTGTTATGTTCGCGATATATGCAATTGATTTGATTTGTATTCAATATAGCATACTTATATATATGACTGTCTCTCTTTGTTGTCTCTTGTGTATTCACGTCTTTTACCTTTTCATGCTATATTGCCCGAAAAGTATGTTCCTGTAAAGATGAATTTATCAATTTTTATCATGTATTTTAATCTAATGGTAGGTATTTTATTTTGATATTTATTTGTGACTTGTCATAAACATGCATCTGTCTTTGGTCCTTGTGATTGAATTTATATGTATAATTTTATGATAAATAAATTGATTGATTGATTATTACATTTTTTATTCCAATGTTATATCGTTTGCCCTTAATCCATATATAATAATTTGTATCGATAGTTATAGTAAATATTTTATATGTTTGTATAGATTTGCGGTACATACCTCCAAAGCAGGCTTGCAACTTCAACTTCAAAAATAAAGAATTACCCATAGATAAGCTCTCACCAAGCTTTTTTGGGGTTTCTATTAATTTATTCACCTGTTCTGCAATTCGTAGTTGTGAGAATTCTATTGTATTCTGTGTTTGTTGTACTACATTTTATTCAGGAAAAATAAATGAACGTTATTATGGGTTCAGACAAATGTATGCTTCGCCTCTCCATTTCTTCCTTATCCCAGTGGTAATCATAGCAACGGTAGGAATTTGGAAATTTCTGGGACCTGAACGACTCTTATGGAGAGTGGCTTTAGGTTGAATTCAGTGAATTTTCGTCTATGGATCCAATATCCCAAGCAAAATTGAACAAAGGAATCGGTCGACTAGTTTTTAAGATACACTTTATTGAAGTGGACAACTGAAGCCTTCTTGTGATAAATTGTTTTTTTTTCAATCCCAGGAAAATGCCGAACACCTGTTTCTCTTTCCTTGAATGTCATTCCACAATAATAGTGAAATCTCTCTTTGATTGATTCAAAACATAAGTTATACCCTGGGTAATTTACTCTATATTTAGTCGAAATCAATTGGCGCGGTCATTCTTCTATACATGATGATTCTAAACTAGGGATACATCAACCAGTTGCTGCGGCCGATAGTTGTTGAAAATCCATATTGAAGCGAACAAAAGACACCCACTTCACTGAATGATTTCCACTAAACTGGGTTTACAAAACCACGACACGTGTTTCGCTATACAATTACTTCTTCAGGTGGATATACTATTTACTTCGAAATCACGATGTGTCATGTTGAATAATCAAGGCAGGTAGTAGTATAGTCTCTTTACGATGAGAAGAGAATGACGTAATTTTTGGTAATTTTGTATAGCCAACATAACAAAGTGTAAATTCCCAATGAAATGCGTTAAATATCAATGAAACTAGTAACATTTTATTTTGAAAGTTGCCCAACTTGTTAGTAAAATTTCAGACGTTGCTGAACCGAACGCTCAAGAACACATTCGTCTGACACTTTCCCTTCTTCAGTGTTTTCTGTTTGATAATAAAAAATAACTATTAAAAAACTTTTTAAAGACAAGCTTTTATGTGAGCCGTGTACTTAAACGTATAAAATACATTTAAGTCATTGCTGACAATGATTTAATTATTTTTCGTTGCATTATTTTGTTTCTAAAAGCACGTCGCGCGAAGTGTTCATGAAAGTAGGTTCCAATTAATTTGGTTGGGCAGTGATTAGTTAATAATTAAGAATTTGTCGAAGTAATTGATTTTTACAAAGTATTTCTGAAAGTAGATACCAATTAATTTCATTGGACAATGAATGGTTGGTAAGTTACAACTTGTCGAAGTATTCATTTTATTACAATTCGCGCGACAAGCTTTTTGAAACCAAATAATTCAACAAGAAATAATTAAATCATTGTCAGCGATGACTTAACTTTATTTTGAACGTTTCAATACATGGCTCAAATAAAAGCTTGTCTTTTATAAGTTTTCATTATTTATTTCATTTTTTGCTTTTTAGTAAATTTGCCTCAACCTTTCTAATAGAGCATCGTTATTACAAGGTCTCTTTCCTGTGAATTTTGAGCTGAAATAAATCATGATCTTCTACCCCAAAACTCCCACACCCAAATTTGAAATAGAATCTGACCATAATCACAAAACTCGTCAGTCATCCTGGAGTCGCCTTATTTAATTAATAGATTTTGACAAAAAATTCATAATATCCGAACCTGGAAACCCCCACTTACCAATTTTGAATAAAATATGACCATAATCAGAAAACTCGTCCTCCATCTTGGGTCCGCCATCTTGAATTTATAAATTTTGACAAACGAAAAGCCCCGCATACCAATTTTGAATCAAATTGGACTATAATCACAAAACTCGTCTCCCATCTTGGGGCCGCCATCTCAAATTCATGAATTCTGACAAATATTTCATAATCTCCGACTCCGAAAACCCCCACGTACCAATTTTGAATCGAATCAGACCATAATCACAAAACTCGTCTCCCATCTTGGGGCCGCCATCTCAAATTCATGAATTCTGACAAATATTTCATAATCTCCGACTCCGAAAACCCCCATATACCAATTTTGAATCGAATCAGACCATAATCACGAAACTCGTCCGCCATCTTGAAGTTGCCATCCTGAAATCATGAATTCTGACAGAAATTTCATAATCTCTGACACCAAAAACCCCCACTCACCAATTTTGAATTCCTCATCACAATCACAAAACTCGTCCGCCATCTTTGAGCCGCCATCCTAAATTAAAGAATTTTGACAAAAAAAAACATAATTTCCGACCCCGGAAATCCGGACATACTAATTTTGAATCAAATCGGACCATAATTACAAATCTCCCCCGCCATCTTGGAGCCGCCATTTTGTTCTCCCATAATGCATTGTCATTGGAATTATGAACATCTGCCAACTTTCAAATCAATCGGATGACTAGAAGTTCAAATTACCTAACGAACTACGAACTAAGAACTAACGAACTAACGAACTAACGAACTAACGAACTAACGAACTAACGAACTAACGAACTAACGAACTAACGAACTAACGAACTAACGAACCTAACGAACTAACGAACTAACGAACTAACGAACTAACGAACTAACGAACTAACGAACTAACGAACTAACGAACTAACGAACTAACGAACTAACGAACTAACGAACTAACGAACTAACGAACTAACGAACTAACGAACTAACGAACTAAAGAACTGACGAACTAACGAACTAACGAACTAACGAACTAACGAACTGACGAACTAACGAACTAACGAACTAACGAACTAACGAACTAACGAACTAACGAACTAACGAACTAACGAACTAACGAACTAACGAACTAACGAACTAACGAACTAACGAACTAACGAACCAACGAACCAACGAACCAACGAACCAACGAACCAACGAACCAACGAACCAACGAACCGACGAACCGACGAACCGACGAACCGACGAACCGACGAACCGACGAACCGACGAACCGACGAACCGACGAACCGACGAACCGACGAACCGACGAACCGACGAACCGACGAACCGACGAACTAACGAACTAACAAGTGAAACCAAATAAAAGTTTGTAAAATAGTACATTTCACCCAAAAAGCCGCTGTCAGTCATTCCCAAAAGGGAGGTCTGGGAGCAGATCCCCACCAATGGAATCATCTAGTACACATATGGCTCCAAGATGGGTGAATCAGCCGGCGCCGTGGTATACGGGCAATCTCCAAAAGCTCTTTCAGTATTTCAGGCAGAAGTTTTTGACATACTCGCCTGTTTAAGAGAAAATATCAACAGAAGCTAACTCGGCCAGAAAATCACGATATGCACCGGTCCTACTTATTGAGAGAAGACACATTATAATTACTCGACAGAGGGCGCTGGGGGAAAATTTCAAAAGGCATAGAGGTGGATTTGCACATTATTGAAAAGGTAATTCTTTTTTTTTTCAATTATGGTTGTTCTACGGAATCACAATTGCGGGTGCGGCTTTTTGTAGCCTCCTCCCCTTCACCCCTCACTGTTGACATTTCAACTCTTCGACATAGAACAACGGGACCAAAACTGTTTCGAATGATATCACCGATACTACTCTTTGAAATAAAAGACATTGTTATTGCTCGATAGATGGCGCGGGGGGCACATCAACTTGAAAATTCCAAATAGCATGGGGGGTCAAGTGGCACATCGTTGGAAAGATAATTCAATTCTCTTCTCAACAGTCAATTTTTTTTCATTTCGTTCAAACATTTTTTCACAATATGCATTTAAAATTTTGTTATACTCAACATTTCAAATGCATATTGTGAAAAAAAGTATTAACGAAATTGAAAAAAAACTAGGTTGTTGAAAAAAGAATTGAGTTATTTTTTCAACGATGTGCTACTTGACCCTCCATGCTATTTGAAATTTTTAAGTTGATGTGCCCCCTCCCCTCACCATCTATCGGGCAATCACAATGTCTTTCATTTCAAAAAGTAGTATCGATGACATCATTCAATTCTTTTTTTTTTTCATTGGTCTACGTCGAACCGCTCAAAGGTTAACAGGGAGGGCCGCACTGTATTCTTTTTTTTTTCAAGCTAATGAAACATTAAAATGCAGTAGCTTGCTGAGTTCATCGCATTCGTTATACTGTGGAGCAGATGTTTTGTGAAACATTATACTCACGTAGTGATAAACTGATATCCATTCTGTCCCGCTCGATCCTAACTTTTACTGTGAAACACTTTATTTGTAAAGGTCTGCGGCGTAGAGGGATTATAAAAACAAGATTTATGGATTCGGGATAGGTGAATTAATTGGCTGGTTGTTTTAACAGTGTGCCGGTGTCGTATGAGTGAATTCGAATGGAAAATTGGGAGTTGAAAAATGGGAGTGAAATTCAAATGACATAACTGTTTGTCTCCTCGTGTTCCAGACGATTTTTTCTCTCTTCGTATTCCATACGATTTTTCCTCTCTTCGTATTCCATACGGTAAAAAATAAACATAAAAACCTCTCCAAAGACGAGCTTTTATCCAAATGCACAAAAAAAAAATTGCTTTGGATGTGTAGGTTATTCCGTTAGTTATAGATTCAAAGGCTTGTCGCGACAAGTTTTCAGTTCGAATACAAAAGCGACAAGCTTTTGAATCTATAGATAGATAGATTCAACACATAATACCCAAACGGGTGTGGAACATGTCAATAATATAAATAAGAATTATAGATGAAAGAAGAGAAACCTAAAAGAGGAAATATAAAAGCTTATGAACTAGAATTACACATTAAATAGTTATTTATGTATCAAGGGTGAAAAATAGGCTTTTATGGACCGCAGCGTGTAAGTAATAGCCCGAGCGATAGCGAGGGCTATTAACACGCCTAGGTCCATAAAAGCAAATTACGCCCGAAATACATACAAAATTTTATGCACGACCGGTATATTTGATATCATGTAGATAGATTCCTCTTTATATCTAGAACATGATAAAAATACATCAAGGCTGCCGTGAGGATGTATATTCGTATCATCTCGGAAACAGAATAAATCAAGAAGTGATGGAATGAATGTTACCATGGCAACTCAATCAATTTTTCGAAATAAGATTATAAAGGCTGGTAGCCATATTTGCTGTCAATTTTTGTGATCACAGATAATTTATTACTGATTTTGAAATTGATTCAAGCGACGAAGAAAGTGTGAATTGTACTCCACCAGAACTAAGTAAAGCAGCTGAGGATACGAAATTGAGTTTATTGCCAAGTAAATCCAAGAAAATATACGACAAGGTGGTGCAACGGGAAAAATGTAAGAAATAAGAAATACACAGAGACTGTACTTCTTGCCTATTTTCTGGAAAAATCTAAATATTGTAAGCCCTCTACCATGTGGTCATATTATTACATGCTGAAAGCTACTTTAAATGAACATGATAATATAGATATCAGTAGATACGCAAGATTGATAGCTTTTTTGTAACGAAAATTTGATGGTTATAAACCAAAGAAATCGAAGATTCTAAGCAGAGAAGAAATCGAGTTATTTTTGAGGGAAGCACCAGACGATTTGTATCTCATGATGAAAGTAAGTTCTAATTTCATGTTTTCTCAATGTTCAGTATGCTAATCTGAGAATTTATTGTAGGTAGCACTGATTTTTGGTATCTGTGGAGCATGTCGCCGCGAAGAATTGGCAAATATCACAGTGGACGACATTTAAGATTTCGAGACATTCTTACTCATAACTATACGAGAAACCGAAACGAAGATAGATCGAGTATTAACTGTAATCGATAAAAAACAGAAATCGCCAAGTTATTTGGATATTTACAGAAAATATTCTTCCTTGCGAGATCAGAATGATCAAAAGCGGTTTTTTTATATTATAAAAATGGCAAGTGTACGAGACAGGTTATCGGAAAAAATACATTCGGTCAAATACCATTCAGAATAGCCACTTACTTAGGTATTTCTTATGCGAAAGAATATACTGGTCACTGCTTCAGACGTTCCCCAGCAACTATGTTAGCAGATGCAGGCGAGGATATAATCAACATTAAAAGACATGCTGCGTGGAAGTCGACGACTGTTGCGGAAGGTTATATTGAAAATTCAGTTGCAAATAAGCTGAAGATTGCTAAGAAAATTGTGGAAAATGATGAGCCTTCTACTAGCCATTGCAGACAATCTGAGAATATCGCTCACTACTCTGAAACACCAGATAATAACATGCATTCTCTTCAGACTTCTAGTAATGAGGAATCAGTTGAAATCAGTAACTATCTGCAACAACAGAAAACAACAAATCCAAATATTTCCATAAATAACTGTTCTAATTGTATTGTCAATATTAAGTTATAATTCATTTTTTTAATTAATTTATGAACATTGTTTTCGTTATACTATTGTTAATAATGTTTTGGGTTTGATTATATGATCCATCGGAATATAGATTTCTATCGATATGAGATTGAAATTCACTTTGGCGCCTGTTCAAAGTTTTTATCGCCCGCCGGGCGATGAAGTAGTCCGCTGGCGCTAAAGTGCTACTTCACGCCCGCAAATCCGGGCGCTAAAGTGCTACTTTACGCCCGGTCGTGCATAAAAGCTATTTTTCACCTATGGTACATTACAATATATAAAATTATCACATATTACACATATGAGAATACTAAAATTATATAGGACTACCTCCAAAATATTCCTCAAGTTTATAGTAAGCCTTTTGTATAAATAACTGCTCAAGATGGTGCTTCATTCTATTTATTGGCATTTTTTTAAGATTATCGGACAACTGATTGAAAATATATAATATTATAACTGAGAATTTCACATTTCTTCGAATATAGGTATTTTTTTTAAAATCTGTTATTAGATGTTGTTTGATTGATGTTCTAGTGTTTTGGAGAGTTCATTATTGTCTTTAACAAAATTTACTGCTTCAAATTTACTGCACAAGAATGAGTACATTTAATTTCGAAAATATAGTTCTGCAGCTATCGGTTTGTTTCATACTCAGTATATTCCTCAAACATCTTTTTTGGATTACCAAAATTCTGTGGGCATATCCAACACGAGATTGGACGTATGCATGATACGCAATTAATGCAGCCTTAAGAGCATAGCAATAGCTTGCCATATTTCGTGCTAGGTGGTCAATGTGTTTTTTCCAATCCAATCTAGAGTCTATTGTAATTCCTTATAATTTTACGGTAGGAGCAGCTGTAATCTCATCTCCATCATGGAGTAGTGAAAATGTGTCATTCTGTTGCCTATAAGAAAATTTCATGAGTTGAGTTTTGTCAATATTCATTTGCAGATTATTCATTTCGAACCAATTTTTTAGTATATTTAGAGAATTCGATATGTTGTTTTTTATATCACGTCCAGATACGTCGCTGAATATTGAAGAAGTGTCATCCGCAAATTGAACAATTTTTTGGTCAACTATATGAGGCAAATTATTGATTTATAAAATAAACATTAGTGGCCGAAGTATAGAGCCTTGTGGATCACCCACTTTGATTTTTTTTCTCATAAGATTTGATCAGTTCGCCTTTTCCATCTCTTTCTGTCAGATATTGAAATCTATTTGTTATGTAAGAACGTATTAATTCCAAAAAACCTCCTCTTATTCCGAAATATTCGAGTTTTTTCAAAAGTGTAGTATGGCCAACCCTATCGAAGGCCTTAGAAAAATCTATAGCTACTGCTATAGTTTCATTTTTGTTGTTCAACGAGTTCAATATAGTAGTAAGGGCATTATATAAAGCAAATATAGTAGATTTACCTTTTCTGAAACCATTTTGAAAATCTGAAATCAGTTTGTGACTCTCGACAAATGTCTCAATTCTTGAATATATTATTTTTTCAAAAACCTTACTGATATTCGATAATAGAGCTATTGGACGATAGTTCTGCTGATTTGTTTTATCTCCTTTTTTATAAATAGCTTTTATTGCAGCAATCTTCAATTTGTCTGGAAAAATTCCTTTGATCAACATCAGGTTTATTATGTAGCTGAGAGGATGACAAATCACCTCAGCTACAGATTTTAATACTTTAATAGGTATCTCATCGTCTCCTACTGATTTTTGTTTTTTAATGAGGTAATCACATCATATATTTCGTTGAAGTCACATGGTTTCAGGAACAGTGAATTTGGCATGCTTATATTTTGTTTTTCCTGTAAGTTATTCGTTGTCCTTACATTAATTAATGAAATTTTCATTTGCTTTATCTAGGATTATTTTAGCTTTGTTTCCATTTGCAAATTCAATGTTTGAAATTGATTGTTTTGGTGTTTTACCTGTGTACTTTTTGACTAGATTCCAAACCGCTTTATTTTTATTTTGAGCGCTTTCAACATACATATGATTTGCATTTTGTTTTGCTGCTTCAAAAACTTTTTTCAATATATTTGTATATTTGCTATAGAACTCTTTGGATACTCGCCCTTCTAACATACCTGTGGAAAGTTCACGTTTTGTATCTGATGAGATTTTGATACCTTCAGTAATCTGGTGCCTTGAGGTTTTTTCGTGATATTTAACGGTTGTTGAGGAAAAGATCAGTTTTATGTTACCAATTAAGATGTTTTCAAATTTGTTATAAGCTATATTTGGGTCAGTTTCCGTCAGAACATTGTCCCAATTTTGATTTCGAATTTTGATTTTTGAATCATTCAGTTTGTTTTTAGAAAATATGTTTGCTTTCTGGGAATTTTCTATTTTTGCTCCGCATAGCCTATCAAACTCACGGAATAACCTACGTCACTCATTCAAAGCAATTATTTTTTACTCTTTACCTTCGCTTGAATCAAGAATATAATTTTATTTTGTAAAAAATACCATTTTCCTATAAAACATTCTATTTCACATATACAGTGACCGGCAGAAAGTAAGCATCATATGGGAAATTCTTTTATCAATAAATTTTGACGAATATCGATATGTGCAATCGCTTCTGCATCAAAAGCAATTCCAAGAGACGTTGTACAGTGCCGTTCGTCTTTCCGTATTTGGCGGAAATTTAAAAAAATTAAAAATTATGTCACACTTAGTTGGGAAAATATCGAAAAATGTTTTTTCAAAAAGTTGTTCAGAACGTTATTTTATAGCTATGTACAAGTTTTGAGAAAAATCTGAGATAAAAAAATAAAAATCAATTATCAATTTTTTGCCATAATAAAAATTTCAATTTGGAAAAATACATTTTAGACAAAGAAACTCATTAGTAAGGCCAACAGTAATATTTCAAATGATATTTTGTGAATATTCGCAAGCTACTTCTATTTTATTCGGAAAAAATTGAAATCTATGGATTTGCCATGTATTCAGCTGCTTCATAAGAGGTCACTGAAATATCTCCAGGACATTATAATCCTGATACTGTTCATTATTAATAAAGGTCCTTGTATCTACATAATTTCAAATTGAATTTTTTATTCAAACAAAAATAAATTGATTTTTGGCAAATTGTTGGAATCATACAATATTATCATTGTTGATGCGTGCATCGACAGATTTCCTCATGATCAAAGGGGCCATGAAACAATTGACTAATAATGACAATGTGTTATTAAGAGTTGTCAAACGATTCAGTTGTGTTATTATTCATCCAGGTGTTTTTATCGTCTTTATTCTATAGTCTTTTTTCATTGTAAAAGTTACATTTTGTTGTGTGTTAACAATAATTAGAGATGCCCCAAGAAAAGCTGAGTTTGCAAGAAAAAATTGAGCTCGTCTTAATATGTGGTGAGCGTTTTCATAGTTCCAGAGAAGCAGCAGATATATACAATGCTAGATATCCAAATAAGAATATCCATGGATTTACTGTGTTGCGTATTTTAAACAAATTTAAAGCTACAGGCAGTGTAGAAAATCGTTACAAAATTCCACATAGTAAGCCCGTCACTAATGAGGAAGGTACCTTTAATGTTTTGTTATCGGTCACAGAAAATCCACGGATGGCACTATCGGAGAGGCAGGAACAAACCGGTATATCTGAAAAATCCATAAGAAGAATTCTGAAGAATAATAAATTTCGTGCATACAAACCAAAATTCATCCACACCTTACTCGATAGAGATTTTGATGCACGCTTAGATTTTTCATTTTGGTTCCAAGGCATGATTGAAGAATGCCAACATTTTCCTACAAACATTTTATTTACTGATGCGACTTTTACATCAAACGGTACTGTCAGTTCCCAGAATTGTAGATGGTGGACTGATGAGAACCCAAATTGGAAGATAGAGGCAAAAAGTCAATTTTCTTTCAAAACTAATGTTTGGTGCGGCATATTAGATACACAGATCGTTGGGCCTTACTTTTTTAGGGGCAACCTTAATTCACGAAATTATTTAGTGTTTTTAAATAATGTGTTTTTTGATTTCTTACATGGATTACTGCTGCAAAGAAGGAATGATATTTTTTTCCAACAAGACGGAGCGTCAGTACATAGTACCCTTGAAGTCAAAGCATGGCTTAACGAACACTTTCCTCATAAATGGATAGGACGATATTCAGAAAACCCGTGGCCTGCAAGATCCCCAGATTTGACGCCCTTGGATTTCTTTTCATAGGGGTACCTTGAAAGTAGGGTTCATAAACATCGGCCATTTCGTGATATCGACCATTTAGAAGAAGTAATACGACAGTGTATCAATAACATTACACCACAAATGCTGCGAAATGTGTCCAGAGAAATGAAATTCCGAACAGCTACATGTATTGAACGTCAGGGTAGACACGTCGAGTAATGGACATTTACAAACTTTCGAGTATTTTTTTTTTTTATATGTTCCGGTTCCCACGAAAAGGGATATCCTGTAATGTTCAGAGAACATCGTGGGAACCAAGGGAAAGAAGGTAGGAGTTGGTGTTCTTCTTAAATTTCTGGAGATTGTATGCCTCGGGGAACACCTCCCTAGGCAATGAGTTCCAAAGCCTCGCAGTTCGTTGGATGAATGAGTCTTTGGAAAGTGATGTTCTGCAGGTCTCCAAAGTGACCACGAAGGGGTGTGAAGACTGAACTTGACGGGTTAATCTCGAAGAGACTGCCAAAGGAGGAACGATTGTTGATATTTCAGAAGAGCATTAAATTGTTTGGTTTATAATTATTTCAGCTTCTTATTTTATTATAAAATGTAATTATGTAAGAAATTGAATCAAATTTTTGTTATAATAAAAAATTCATATTAAAATTCTGTAGATACATGGTTCTTTGTCAATAATAAACAGTATCGGGATTATAATGTCCTGAAGATATTTCTGTGACCTCTTATGAAGCAGCTGAACACATGGCAAATCCACAGATTTAAAATTTTGTTCGAATAAAATAGAAGTAGCTGGTGATTCTTTACAAAATATTATTCAAAATATTATAAAATATTTTTTTTATGGCAAAAATTGATTTTGATTTTTTCATTTCAGATTTTTTTCCAAACTCGTACATAGCTATAAAATGTCGTTCTAAACAACTTTTCCAAATAACATTTTTCAATATTTTCCCAAATAAGTGTGTTTTGAGACATCATTTTTAAATTTTTCAAATTTCCCGCCAAACAAGAAAAGACGAACGGCACTGTACAACACCTTTTGGGGTTTCTTTTGATGCAGAAGCGATTGCATGTATCGACATTTGTCAAAATATTATATTAAAAAAAATTCCCTCATGATGCGTACTTTCTGCCGGTCACTGTACATATAGATCTACATCCTTGTTCAGGAGTACTCTGAGTTTTCTCCAGATATTCACACAAAATGTGTATTTTTGAGTGGGAGTTGTTTGATTTTAGTTCCTAGAAAAAAATTTCTATATAGGACCGAAACTTGATACTTTTCACTGGAAAATTCAAATTAAAATGAAATATTATTTTAAAACAGATATCCACTGCTTCATCATATTGAAAAATTTATATTTGATTCCATCAAAGTAAGTGTGGATTTCTTCGATTTTTGTGATATCTTCTCCAATGGCGAAAATAAAAAGCTGATTCGACGACTTCTGGGGTTGCAGGAAGTTTATCCGGTCCTCCGCTTCTTGGTCGGTTCTGCCTAGATACAGAAATGATAACTGCGAATCACGTATGGTGAACTTGGTCGTTTGAGATTTTCCATGTACTTCTTTTTCAATAACTTTTCAATCCGTCTTATTAAAACTGGCTTGAAAAAACTATTTTTTTCTTTTTCTAGTTTTTCAAACGTGGAAAAATACAGAAATATATGACTACTCGGATCTATGTTGACCACAATAAACTGGACAAGGAGCATGATACAAATAAAGGCCAGGGGGCTACCGTACTCAAAACTCTTTGGACTTAATGTGGCTCGAGTATTGTATAATTCTACTCAACCTATCCCAGCTATGAGATAGAAATATGGGTAAATTAATTTTTTCAGAAGTAACAGTCATTCATTGAAGAGTAAAAACAACATAACCTCATTTGCCATGTGTGAATCAAATATCTCTGCAAGCATCAGCTGATGGAAAGAGTTTCAAGTTTGTTAAAAGTTACATCGAAATATAAATCAATACAAATCGAAATAGGTACAGAAAAATTGGGATAAACATTGAATATAAAAGATTAACGAATAAATACTGGTGTTGATGAACTGAAATTAAAGTGAAATTCAAAATAGCTGAAATTACCTGCCACTTTGTTGGGATGAATTCATTAACAGACATCGGAAAAATGTTGAAAACCCCACATCAAAATATCGAATTTTTTTCACGATATGCGAGAAAGAGAGAGATCGGCCCATACATTTCAGTATTTAGTATGTTTACCTACTTGAACGTTGAAATTGTAGTATTGTCATTGCTTTTTCACAACCTCACGTGCGGCGTGGTTATGTTATTGAAATATTCCGATTCAATAAATAGTAATGAAGCTATAAAAATGATATCTTACCAGCAGACACAAATATCTCCATGTGACACTCAACATTCAAAACTTCTACTTCTATAACCTATATAAATCCTTGTGGATGATTATTAATGTACTCGCAACTTCGAGTACCTAAGTCAGAGATGGAGGGAAAATCGTTGATTGGTTCAAGCGTCGTTTGGGATGGGGAACGTGAAGTGGTGGTGTTGAATCTTAGCATTCACACAAGGTAATCGGACATTGACACCAAGACCAAGTACATTGGGTGATGTTGAGAATAATTTATCAATAAATGGGTGTATTGGCTAATGTTTCCAAGCATTGATCAAATGATATCACTGTACTGAGGCCATCGCCATTCAGCATTAAACCATACCCTGATGTATTGTTACGAGGAAGTGTGATGATTAATGGTACATAGTAATAATTACATCATGTTCGTTTGCGCAATGCATTTGTTTCTTCGTTGTAAGGCAAATTTTCATTGTGGAAATGATTTCAACATAACATTATTCATGAAATTACGTTATTGTTATGGATATGGAAACCTTATTGTAATGATTTCGGTGATTATTTTTTCACAATTATGTTTCGTCATTGCCTCAAAATACGTTGGGACAATGATTTTGCAGTCAATCATGAGTGGTCATTGAAATCAGGTCCACTATTTCTTTCTGTAAGCGTGTTTGGGGTAATATGTACATATATAATTACATCTGACTAACTGACTCACTGATTGACTGATATACGATGAACGCCCAGATCAAAAAATAGTTTTTAAAGCATATTTTTTTGATATTCTATCCCTAAAGGCTCTTCTTCACGAATAAAGATAAATATGTTTCAGCGTTGTAGAAAATTCAACCCCAAAGGGGTAAAATGGGGGTTGAAAGTCTGTATAGTTAGTTTTGAAGTTAGGATAATGAAAATTAGTATTTGGAGGTCTTTGTTACGAATGAAGAATACAGGTTACGGTGTTTTTGGAAATTCAACCCCTAGATGGGTGAAATGAAATGGGGGTTCATACTTTTATTAACTTTTTGAACTTTTTATAAACTTTAGTACACTTTTTTAAATTTTTGAACTTTTATAAACTTTAGTACACTTTTATAAATTTTGTACACTTTGATAAACTTTTTTGCGCTTTTATAACTTTTTTACAGTTTTATAAATTTTTGTAATCTTTTAAGAACTTTATTACACTTTTATGAACTTTTGTGCAATTTTATGGATCCTTGTACACTTTTCATAGTTTTATGAACCATTGTACATTTTCCTTAACATATCACTTCTAGACATTCATCCACAACTTTTCGAACATATTTTATACATTCTTCATAGTTTCCAACAGTTTCTTTGGCCCCTTTTTAAATAATTTTGCATACTTTACTTTTTCCATATATGCTCCTAATTTTTTCTTGCATTTTCTCACTTTTTCAACATTTAAACACTTGCAACTTCTTACATATTCATGAACACTTTTTTTACACTATACACACAATCCCAGAAATTTGTATAGGAATTCCGTTAGTTTTAAAGTTGGGGTCATAAAAATTAGTATTCGAGGTCCTTTGTAAGGAATAAAGAACTACGTGTTTCAGTGTTTTCATAAATGCAATCCCTAGGGGGGTGAAAGGGGGGTTGAAATTTGCGTGAGGCTTCCGTTAGTTTTGAAGTAATGGGCATAAAAATTGGTATTTGAGGTCTTTGTTACAAATAAGGGAATACGTGTTTCAGTATTTTTAGAAATTCCGTCTTTAAAAGGGTGAGTGAATTTGCACTAGTCGTCACAAAAAATACCAAGTTCAACGCGGACGAAGTTTCTGGTACTAGCAGTTGATAGTTGAAGTGAGGTGGGTAAGTTAGTATTTTGAAAATAATCCAAATTGCATAGGTAGTAATTAGTAGATTTTAGCGACAAAAAATTATAAAATTAAAACTTTCAAACACAAAATTAAACCGAAAAAAAACCAAAAAGCAAAAAATGAAATGAACCTCTTGAATCTTTATAACTAAGCTCCAAAACTAATGTAAATAACTAATGTTGAGTCGGCGCCAAACAAACAATCAACGAAGATCATTAAGTTACTTTAAAGGAATGATCAGAACAAAATATCATAAAAATGCAACGTGAAATCTCCAGTGAAAAACAATAACATTCCAAAAATGCGCTCTCCGCACAACCACTTGCAACGAGTGTGCCCTCACATGTGAGCCCATTCGAGTAGCTGTTTCGCTGATATTGACTCGGCAATTTCCGCTGCCATAATTTTACGCTATACGTAATTAATTTGCTTGTTCGTTTGTTTGGCGTCGACTCAAAATTAGTTACATTAGTTTAGGAGCTTAGTTATCAAGACTGAAAAGGTTCGTTTTATTCTTTGCATTTCACTTTCTTTTTTCGTCGGTTTAATTTTTTGTTAAAAAAGTTTTTTGTAGTAAAAAACTCCTGGATCAGGTATTTGTACTGCAGAAGAGATCTCTCAAACCCTCGTACATAACATGGGTTGATAAACTTCTCTTTTCGACCTCGTACAATCCCAGACTGCCAAATTATATTCCCCCTTTATTTACATTCATGTAACCCTCAACGATCTATAAAAAAATATCTTAGCAAACATTCCCAACAAGTAAAAAGACACCGAAAACTAGTTATTGAATCGAATGATCCCCGTAGATTTCCAGGATATAAAGCAAATAGTCCGATCCCGAAACGAAATATCCGGGAGAAATTCAATTTCCTCTACTCGCCGCATGGCGAAGAGTGAACATCATCCAATTATGCACTTCCTTCTGGCAAAGGAGATAAATTACTGTAGTTGCAATTCATCCTGACAAATGGATCAGTTATACAGCTCCGACGATTAGTCTTACTGAGTTGAGCGACAGCCCGACGAAAAGAAGCTCGGATTCATAATTTAGAAATATCGCGTCCCCAAAATGTTTATATTCATTAATGCGTCTTTGGAAGCTGGATGTATTATTCGGGAAACATTAACAAAATGAGTCCATGAATTTATTAAATTTCTTTAATTATATACCTATAGATACTGCGCGTCCTCAAGCGGATAATCTTTTTACAGGGTGATTCACGTAGGCCGTGCATTAGAAATTTGCTATTATAATCGATTATGTCTGTTCTACCCCACGTATTTCTAGTCCTACAGCTATACAGGATGTGCCAGAAGTCGATATCAACTTTCTTATTTTAAATGCAAACCCAATTTTTTTTAACATGGTTTGATTGGCCTTTTGAGTTTAGGCAACTTGCATTATGTTGGCAGAGGTCTATTTTTCTGAAATAAAAATGTCTATAGTAGTTTACGAAAAAAAATTATGTCGCAAACCGTTGGAAATTAGGAAACCAAATTTGTGGGGCAGTTAGATGGAAATCCTGGCTATTTCCTGATGTACCAACGTTTTGTCACATATGTGCGTAGGCGATTTTCAAATGTTGCTTTCAAAAATCGTCAAATTTTTTTTTTTAAATGGCACCGACATTTGTTTGGCACCGTTTGGAAAGAAAAATCAATTCCGTATACCTAACTTCAACCTCTATCGAGTTATTCAACAAATAAAAATTATTAAAAAAATTAAGACACGCTTTTATACATATGCACTGAAAAGGAAAAAATAATTTATTCAAATGTTTGACCTAGGTTATTCTGTGAGGGGCAGATTCAAAATCTTGACGCGTAAGAATACCAATTTTATAGTCGCGGCAAGCTTTGAAATCTGCTATTCACAAAATAACCTGGGTCAATAATTAAGTAAATTATTTTTCCATTTCAGTGTATTTGTATAAAAGCTAATTCAATTCTTTTTAGTCATTCATTAATCCGGCATCTTATTGAATTCTGACAGAAATTGATAACGTCCAGCCCCAAAGAAACCCTCCTACGAATCGGACCATAATAACAAAATTCGTCGCCATCTTGGATTCGTGGATTTTGCCAAAAGAATCTTGATCTCCGATACCAAAAACCCCCAAAGAAACGGCTTTTTTCAAGTTTATAGATGAAATTCAACACTTAATTAAACAAGACTCGTGTGCATGTGGTATTTTACTCGACCTTGACTGTGTTGACTACTCCATTTTACTTCGAAAGCTTTTCAATTATGGAATCAGAGAAAATGCCTTGGATCTCTTGAAATCTTACCTAACTAACAGGAAACAAAAAGTATGTATTAGGAAACAAAATACTGAGTTCTTCTCGAGCTTTACTGAAATCGAAAAAGGCGTACCATAGGGAAGTGTGCTTGGTCCTTTACTTTTCATTATATATATGATTTCCCAAATATTTTCAAACAATCAAGTACTACAGTCGTGAGTTATGCAGACGATTCCAATATCATTCTACCCATTAACGGACACCTTAATCTGGAGAACTCAATTTCAAAAAAAATTTCTAAAGTTTCAACATATTTCAGTACTAACATGTTATTATTAAACACCGCTAAAACAGACTGCATAATTTTTAAAACTGTCCACAATAATATCACCTTACCGGAGGATATTCAGCTCGGAAACGATAGTATATCTTTTTCAACCAGTACAAAACTGTTAGGAATCTATATAGATGACAAATTAAACTTTAAATACATATTGAAAATCTCGCAAAAAAACTGGCTAGTAAATGTTATGCAATAAGAGTTTTGAAAAGTCACTCAAAAATAGATGCATTGAAAACGGCTATTATGGGATTGTTTATTCCTTTCTAAAATATGGAATATCAGTATGGGGAGGGAGTACACAACTAGAAAATGTTTATCATGCAAAAACGGATATTGAAGAATATGTTGAATATGAAATATACAGATTCTTGTCGAAATACTTTCAGATGTATCAAAATGCTTACCGTTCATGTTTGTGTACTTTTTGTGTACGATAATAAAGCAAATTTTGAAAAAGACAGATTCAGACATGAGTATTCTACCAGGCAGAAATCCAATTTTATTGTTCCCAAGCATAGACTGACAAATACAGAGAAAGGGCCACATTATGCATCCATTGAATTCTATAACAATTTACCGTTAGTCATCAAAGAAGCTCGCTCAAGACAAATTTAAAAAAAATATGTTTTTAATCTGTTATGTGACATCGAGCCATATTCATTACAAGAATTCATGGAGAAATAATTTTACAACAGCTGAATAAAATTTTCAATCTTACACCTATGACTGTGATATTTTATATATTTATAATTTCTTTTTCAATACATGTTGTAATTACTTTCATTAAGAAGTATTTCTAGTTATAAGTGATATTTGTATTTTTTATATTGTATATTATGTCCGACTTGAGTTTTTCAACTGTTTAGAATTGAAAGCTTCAGATAAATCTATCTATCATACCAATTTTTATTGGAATCATGTTCCAACCACAAATCTTTCCACCATCTTGAATTTATTAATTTTGACAGAAAATTCGTGTTCTCTTTCCCCGAAAACCCTCAGCATACCAATTTTGAATAGAATCGAACCATAACCACAAAACTCATCCGCCATATTGGAGCCACCATCTTGTTTTTTTCCCTACCAAAAATTCCATAATGCATTGTCACCGGAATTATGAACACCTGCCAAATTTCACGTTAATCGGACAACTAGACACCGATATGATGGGGTGATTTTTGATGACTACAGTACAGATCCTTCTCAGCAAGGGACCAAGACTGCTGAACGAGCAAGAAGGTACCAGGCAAACTCATCATCAGACGTGGTGTTTGACAGAACAACTGTCAATACCACACCTCAGGATGAGTTCCTGGCCAAAGAAGGAAACAAGGACCGATTCGCGAAGCTGCTCTCCAGTGAAATGCAAGCATCAAACATAGCCACAGACCAAGCTTCCTAAGATGCTGACAGGTTAATAGTTGCCACAGCTGAATGCATCTTCCCCACGTACGCTGTATTTTGCTAATGCACGCAATATCGGGCTGCGACACCACTTCAAACATTTTTGGGTTTGGTAAGAATACATTCTGCCAACTTTTTGGGGAAGACCCAGCCGGAGAGGTTCGAGGACCCTGTTGCCAGTCCCCAAAAAATTTCAGCAGCAGGGGAGAAAATCTTGGTTATGGTGGCAGTAGAGAACAGTCGTTGAGCTCCCTTCGCCATAGCAAATTTAAGACAAGTACCACCAAGCTCCATCTCGCTAAACTACCTCCGACCACTGACGCAGCACATTTCCACTTCCTGAGGACATACCACCAGGTCATGGAGTAGATGGGGATAATCAAAGACCCTATCGTAAAAAATCACTTGCAAGATTTGAAGCAGGTAGGTAGGTACTAGGTACCTACACATACAAATGTGAAGTTGAAAGTGGAAAATTGTGTCCGAGAGAAATACATGAAAAAAAGAAATTGTGGCATATTGGACAAATTATTAAATTAAAGAAAAAAGCACTTCCACTTTCATATTGTATATTTGGCAAAATCTTATCAGTGGTTGGAGAACATCTTCCTAAATCTTCTATTGAAATCGTCAATCAACGATGATGTTAGAGTGATAGGTAACGGGTCTTGACGGCCATTGATAAGTACTTTCGATTTTAGATTCATTCTAACATTAACATTAAATTATGGGAAGAAATTATTCACAAGTGTGTGTCGATTCCTATGCCCTCGAATAGCCCAGTTTGTAGAGCATATGACCAGATATCGTAAGGTCGTGGGTTCGACTCCCAGTTGGGGATGCTTTTTTTCTTTAATTTAGTAATTTGTCCAATATGCCACAATTTCCTTTTTCATGTACAAGCTATAATATTGAGGAGGTTTGTTGGGATTGGGATCAATTTTGTTAAAGAAAAACTGTTGTTTTCTTGCAAACGTTTCGAATTTTAATAAATTCATCTTCAGGGCTCTGTAATAATGAAGTTGAAGTGGTTAAGAAATAGTATAAATGAAGAAACATTCGACCTCAAGAATTGTGGAAATGTTTCTTTATTTTTACTATTTCTTAACCCCTTCAACTTACAAAAACTCATTGTCACAGAGCCCTGAAGATGAATACATTGAAATTCGAAACGTTGGCAAGGAAACAATAGTTATTCTTCAACGAAATTGATCCAAATCCCAACAAACTTCCTCAATATTATATGTTTAATTGGATCACTAAACTTACTGAAATTGATAGTTAAATAAAAGCTTTTAATAAAATAATTAATAAAAATCCTTTTTATAGACAAGCTTCCATTCAAATGCGCTGAAAAGTACATCCGAAGCCATTATTTATAACTCTTTAGCACATTTGAATGAAAGCTTGTCTTTTAACAGGCATTTTATTAATTATTTTATTTTGTTCTTGCCAGTAAATACACCTCAATCTATGCATTTTTGTTAAAGCCTCGTTATTAGGAAGCCTTTTTCATGTAAGTTCTGAGCTATCTAGTTCTTCAATGAGGAGACCAATTAAAGATTAACTCGTTTGCCATCCTGGAGCTGCTATCTTCAATTTATGAATTTTGACAAAAAATCAATAATCTTCGACTAAATTCATAATCTTCGACCCCAAAAATCCCGAAATACCAATTTTGAATAGAAACGATACGTAATCACAAAACTCGTCCACCACCTTGGAGCCGCCTTCTTGAATTTGTGAATTTTGACAAAAAATGCCTAATCTTCCACGTTTTGAAGAATTTCTGAGTATCTTTCACTATTCAAATTTCCATCATACATAAAATAGCGTACCTCTATGTTCATTTAAAAAAAAACATATTTATTCGAATTTGTAATGAATTTTCAATCTCGAGCACCATAAGTAGATTTTCAGAAGCCCAAAAAGGTCGATTTTGTCTATTGTAAACTCCCTGCTGACAAAACTTCGCCTCATCTGTGGAAAATACGTTTATAGTATGAAAGGTTATTTTTAACTTTTTGTCGGTCTATATGAGTTTGAGTACTCGATAAATAGCATGGGATTTGGATGTTTCCCAACAAACATTTTGAGTAAAATTTACGTCATTTCGACCTTCAAATAGGTCAGCGCCCAAATTGGCGAAGGTAATCCTTACGTTATAATTACCTTGAATTTACCAATGTGGGGAAGAAAATAGAAGTAATTCAGAAGTCAAAAATTGGGCGATCAAGACATTCTGCCTAATAAGTCGAAGGCATAAATAGGTAAAATTGCCTTCAGAATAGTCGACTGATGGTAAAAATTCAGTCATTTCTACCTATTTTAGGTTATAAACACTATATTAAAACATGCAGTCGAAAGTTAGAAAAAGATGATAAAGTTTATTGCATATTGTGTTCCTCAACCTACATGTTTATTCGTAAAAGCTCAGAAGATTAACATGGCGTACGAAAAAAGAACTGTCAAGAAACGTACAGCAGAGAATGATGTATGCAAGTGATGGTTTCGCATTCCCATCTAGTTCGAATTTTATTTGCGATACAAACTTTTCTGTGATAATGTTGAATTTTACTTAGGTAAAACAAGTGGGCCCCTTCAAAATATCAAATTTGTATTGAAAAAATTCATAAAATTAAGTGTCCTTCCTCAACTTTTTTCATCAAACACTGCAGAAACTAATTTCATAGATGAAGTATGTATATCCATATCATATACACCAATTTTCTGACTATCTATCATTGAAATGTCGATTCAAGAAAACTATGGATCATTTTTGCAATGGCGGAAACGCTTCAAGCCAAAGAATATGGCGTCTATCCCATTTGGGACCTTTAAGTATTTTCCTAAAATTTCAACTTTCAGAACACATAGGCTTTATGCCTTTATTCCTGACTTTGAAGTCCATTTTTCTTATCTTGGGATTTCAGATCCTTTCACATTGTGGTCAGGTGATGAAATACAAATTTTTTATGAGATGTTTCCTCATGCGATATGTCTATTCGTTCCGTTCTCTGGTTGGACTGGAATCGTGGATAAATAATTTATATTGTTGTTATTCGATATTCTGAGCAGAATCACTAAAATGATCATTTTAATTACTAATACGGAGAAAAAATTAACATTATTTTCTAGTTCTTGTTGATGGTTAAACCAAGTATCTCTATCTCGCCTATACCTATACTCAAAGAAGACGATATATATTAGAAAACCCCGTAATAAGTATTTATTCTGAAATTGAAGTGTTCATTCTGGAATTGAACATCAAATATCAGTGGTATTGAAAATTGTACGCGATAATTGTATTCAGTGCAGTTGGCATAATAATATCCATGGTAATGGTATCTCAGTGTGAGGAGGGAATCTTGTGAAGGGGTTTCTCCCCCTATTATCAAACTTTGGCGCTTTTCACTATTCTCGGTTTTCCTCGGGCGCCACCTTTTGGTTTATAGTGGAAAAGGCCACTTTTGCTCCGGCCAGTCTCAGTGAAAAAAGACACTCCAGGGGTCAATATAGTCGTGACACTGTAACAGGGCCAGCAAGGCAGGCTTTGATTGCCTTTAACTGGGTTTCGAACCTGGGTGGCGACTACGCACTAGATGTTCGAATTCTACTCAAAATAGTCAATGAAAGAATACTAAAAACAGGATAAACAAGTATATTAATAATATATCAATACAGTCAGGGCGGCTGTAGTCAGCCTCAAGTTATTTACAACAAATAAACACATGGCAAGCACTATATACAGAGAAAGCGGGAAGGGTGTTTTCAAGTAAGCGGGGTAAACTTAGTAACTAAAAGCTCTTGCGGGGGGGGGGTATCGTACGGACTCGTATGCAGAAATTACCAGCGCAGCATTGAAATGCATATGTGCCTCTTACGGCTATGGTTTGATCATGCGCAAAATCACACCTGGGGCACTTACAAAATATTTCCGATTTACAATATTTACCCAAATCCGATCTTACTCCTTCGGCAAAGTTCGGGACGGTCGTGGACTGCTTCGGGCTGTGGCTCACTCTGGATACTAGTCGGACGCGTGACTGCTTCTGCTGGGCTCGGCAAGCTACTACTTCTTAGAAATAAGTCGAAACGGAACTACAGCCGGCTTCCCCCTCTTTTCCGAATACCTCTCGACCGACTTATATGCGCGCGCCGTTTTGTGGACTCGATTTCGATACAAAGTATACTTTCACAGAATAATTACCCAGCTTGTAAAATCATTCGTGCTGTGACGTCAGCTCGGTGCGTGCGTCTCTGTCTCGACTCAACTGTACTGGTGGCTTCTATCGGATGACTCCCATGTGTTCCGCTCACTCCTTGTGGAATTCGTGTAAGTGGGAATCCTCGTGACGTGACGTCAGCTCGGTAGCGTGTGCTCTTGGCTCGACTGGACTGCTGTCTGGGGCTTCTATCGGATGATTGAATTCTCTCGTCGGCGTTTGAACATAGCCCAGCTTGTTTTATAAAAATGTTTTCTCGAGAGTGGATAGCCGGCGCAGGTTATACTCGTTCGTGCTATTTTAGCTACGCCTGGCGTTATTCGCGTGATTTCCGGAAGGCGTTTAGTCTGTTTATTAGGATATATGTAATCCACGGATTTATCACCGATTATTACTGTCAAGCGGAGTTTAATTCCTTACAGGGAGCTTTTGTCTAATAAATATAGCGGGGAAATAGTAACTTCGTTACAATCTCTATAACATAACATTTTAAATATCAAATATAATCATAACATTCTAAATATCAAATCGTGTGTAGTGATTGGCTCAAAAATTGTAGTTTGATATGTCCGCGTTCCGCATAGTCTGAAACTACTCTAACTGCTAACTCTACAGGCTGCTGTGCTCGGAAATATCCAATTCAATTTATTTTCCAATTGTGACTGCCTCTCAAAAAATCAAGATATGATTTGCTTAAAAACTTTAATTCGACATTTCCGGACGCCGTTTGTTTTCGTTTCCGTGCACTTTGCTTTCGTTTTCGTGCACTTTATTCAATAAATTTTTTTCTACCCATTTGCTTCAGATGTACCAACTTCATTGAATTTTATTTTGTCGTATCATTGAAAACGTCACGGCAGTAGTTTACCGCTGGCGACAGACGACGCTTGTTGAACGCAGCTTATCTATGCATTCATTCTGTTCATTCTTTCAATAACCCAACATAACCCTGTCTTGTATTGCCTCCGCGTTGGTTAAACTTATTTGCTTCAATATTTCATTCATAAAAATGGAGATGAATGTTTTGAAATAGTTGACGTCATTAAAAGACATGGAGCAGCACATAGTAGAATATTCTTATGTACCACATAAGTGGGAACATGATGGTTCTGAACTTTGAACTTTGGGAAGTGTAGGTTCGGATTATATTCCCATTCCCATTATCGATAGTTGTTGGTGGTATACCTGTATGGTTTATTAATTCTATTAGATTTTCTACTTGGCATTTTATAGATTCCTAAAATTCAGCTCTGAAATAAATTAATTGGAGAGAGTAAATTGTATCATGTCATCCTCTTCCGAATCGATTTGGGCTTCGATATCTGATAATAGACGAAGTTACTATGAGGAATTCATTTTTGGTAACTTTGCCCTCTTTGTGGAACAGTAGGTATAAACTAGGACAAAAAATACCAAGGCAACTTAATTGGTGCCAAAATAGGTAATGTAGAGTGTATAGTAGACCTATTCACCGACTTGTTTATTTCCTGACTATGTAAACATACATGAGGTAATAATTAGGTTAATATTTACTAGAAAGTATTCCCTGAAAGTTCAAGTATTTTGAACACATTTTGCTAGTCACCTTCAGGTGATATTACCTAATAAATAACTCTATTGACCCATGAGGCTGTGAAGGTATATTTGAAGTTCATAACAAGTAATTTCCTGCTATGCATTATAGGCGTAAGTTTATGGTTTTTGAAGGCGATCCGGTGGTCCCAGTTACGGTTTTTATAACTCAAATTATAACTTTGGAGTTAGTTAGTAGTTAAAGGTAGAATATTTGGTCAGAAATAGGTTAATTCGGACTTTTTCAAGCCATTTTACCCTTCTGCTTGGTATAATTCTCCTATAATGTTGGTTGGGCTGTCTGGAGGGTTTAACGCGAACACATGCTATACCCATATCATATCCAGCGCGTCCAAGGTTTGCTTCGCGAAATTTTCTACGGCGCTTGCAGTTCTCCCGATGGATACTGCACAACTCTTCTAGGGATCCTGCATTTTTATCTCCTGTCCTTTCTACCGACGGAGCTCACTATACACGCGACGGCGTAGTGAATTACCAGAACGTTCATATTTGGGCACCAGGAACAGTTCAGAGTGAACATATGGGCAGGAATAGTAAGAGATACTTTAATTGGTCCTTTTATTTTACCGCGAATTTCAAATGGTGCCACATATTTAAACTTCCTATAGACCGAATTGCCTGCATTGGTGGAGGACGTGCCTTTACAAGTTCGTCAACAAATGTGGTTTATGCACGATGCACCCCACCCCCTCATTTTCGAGTCATCGTCCGCGATTATTTAGATACAGTGTTTTCCAATCGGGGGATTGGCTGAGCAGATCCAATTGCTTGGCCCCCACGGTCCCAGATTGCAACCCGCTGAATTTCTTTTTATGGGGACATGTAAAGGGCCTACTTTATGGTGCAGAACGAGTGCCTTCCATCGAAGTTCTTACTAAACGAATTATTGATGCCTTCGACACAGTAATAAACACTCCCGGAATTTTAGAACGCGTACCGCAGTCTATGAGAAGGAGAGTGGAAGGTTATATCGCAGAAGGAGGGGGGCATTTCCAGCATCTTTTATAAAAAGTCAAGGTTCGTTAGGTTTATTATTTTTCAGGTACTGTCTGAGGAAACTTGTAATTTAGATCACAAACCAAATAAGTGGAGGTTTTTGTTTTCACTGTGATAATAGGTTCCCCCCTTTTGTTAAAAATTTTAATTAAATGTTGCGTATTACAAAACATGATTTTACTTTTTTTCTCGATAACGGTCGCAGATGCGTAAAAATTACAGAAGACAAAAAATTACAATCAAAACAAAGAATTCATTACATATGTTAGAATCCTCCAGCGGCGCACTACAAAAAAGTTTATGGGACGAAAAAGGG
Organism: Gonioctena quinquepunctata; assembly: GCA_018342105.1. Classification (NCBI taxonomy): domain Eukaryota; kingdom Metazoa; phylum Arthropoda; class Insecta; order Coleoptera; family Chrysomelidae; genus Gonioctena; species Gonioctena quinquepunctata. The sequence continues at coordinate 84,548 of JAFIRS010002284.1, read as the reverse complement.
CTGAACTCCTGAAAAAATATCTCCCTGTATCACAATCCCTGTACAATCACTCGGCATACTGGATGATGTATACCCTGAAACTTAACCTATGTTTCAAATATTTGATCTTGATATCGCAAAAACTAAAAGAGCTATGAAGAAAAAAATTAAAAAATCTCGAAACTTTAACGGTCTGTAGATCGGTAACGACACATGTTTATGGAAAAAAAGTCTCATTTTGACCTGAAATTTCGATACTGAACACCCTGTATATTTGAAATCGGCAGAAAATCACTTCATGCAATAACCAAATTCAATAATATGATATGAATAGTTTATATGCTCCTCTTCAACAACTGAAATGATATTTCCTGTGAGTTGTCAACGTCTTCTCTTTCTATTTCTTGTTTGTGGTTCACCAAAATCCTTTCATTATCTCTCCGTCGACTCGTTCATTCGAACCAAAGGAGACAATTTATGTCAGTAATCTCATCAGAAAATTAATGACATTTGATATGTGCAGCTGCGAACGAGTCATGCTATTTCCTACAGAATCATTTCACCAGAGAGTTTTCCACGTCCAGATTATCGAATCATTTATAATTAGATATGAGCTCTCAAGCGGCTGGAGATGAGTTTGCCAAAATCCTGAAATGACTTCTTACCGCTGTGATTCCCTTCTTTCCATTTTATTCGTTATATTGGAGCTGTTGGTTTTCGTTGAGTATTTCCAAAAAGCTCTTGAAGAATGCCAAACAATGACGCAATAAGAGATAGGATGTTTTATTTGCCCAACAATTGAAAAAGTTAAAAAAATTAACTATCTTGGTGTTATAATTGACCAACACATGAGGTGGGATGAACACGTCATATATGTCACGAAAAGGCTGAGAAAATTTACTTACAAATTTTTCACATTGAGAGAAATTTTGAATAGAAGAAACATGTGCATTTTATACCACTCACTAGCAGAATCGGTCATACAGTACTGCATTACTGTTTGGGGGGGAACGTTAGACAATGTGTATCCAGGCTGTACAAAACACTATTATAAAAATAATATTTAAAAAACATAGATTATTCTCGAGTGAACAACTATATAAAGAAACTAAACTTCTTAATGTGAGAAGTCTATACTCACTACAATGTTTAATGTGGATATTCCATAGAAAGAACAGATATGATGGGAAAAAAAAGTGAATACTAGATTTGCAGAAAACTTAGGTTTAAATCTACCGTTATATAAAAAACACCACACCCAAAGATATGTCTTCTTTTTCGGGCCAAAGCTCTTCAATATGATACCTCCTCACCTAAAAATTATCAGTAAGAAAAGTAAATATAAGACAAGCATGAAATATTTTATATGCCAAAATCAAAATCTTATTTTGAGTATTTTCTAAAAAAATGAAAATAAAATAAAAATTTTGTTGCTTTTTCCTTCTGGGTTTTCTAGAATCGCTTACAATTTAATTACCATAACGCTCACTACAGTCTCGGCAGTATTATAACATAGTTAGTACTATTCATTATAGCCTCTATCAGGGAGAGAGACATGTCATAAAACAAGAATTTTACATGCTTAGGTGCTATCTCTTTCCCTCATCTATGGCATAAACCATTCACAATTTATTGTAAAAATATTTGTACGATACTAATACTGAACTGAATAAACTGAAACTGAAACTGATTTGAAAAAGTCGAGTTATTGCCATTTGCAATTTTTCATTTTCAAGAAATCGTAGTGGCTGATGGAACATCGATTCCCAGTTGTCTCGCTCAAAAGATGCCTTAAAGCCTAAGGAATCAACTGGAAGAAAGTTGGTTTAGTTATCTTGAATGGTTCTGAAGTTATGAATTTTCCAGTGGGTCTATGCACGACGATATTATGACATACGTAAGTCAAAACTATTGCAGATAAGTACGTTATATCGAATATTTCTGCCCTGTCAAAAATCCCATGTAAATGGAGTGCAATTATCGTAGAATTACAGCGATAATTGCATTGTAGAAAGCGAAAGAGCACTGCGATAATTGCACTGTGGACCGATAATTGCACAGTTCATAGCCATGGCAATTCCATTGTACACTCTGATAATACAGCGACAATTTATAAGTAACGTCAGTTTGACAAGTAATGTCAAAAAGATTATTTATTAAAAATGTTTCGTTTCGGTCGGGCGTCATTACAAGCTATTGAAGAAAATGTGTTGGAAAACGAACCAAATAACACAAAACAGAACAGAAAATACGTGTGGCGTCAGTTTGTGAGCTTCTGTGCTGAGAAAAACTATACTTTGGATGAAAAAACACAGATTAACGTTCTGGCAAAATAATAACGGACTGGGCATTCAATATGCGTAAGCAGAATGGCGATGAGTACAAATAATTTACTGTTAGAACGATTTGGAACGTAACCGCTGAATTACTGATGGAAAAATATTTCACTGAATACAACATCAATTTTAACCCTTTTACTAATATTGAGTTCAAAGCAGCCAGAGATGCGAAAAATGCCAAGAGAAAACAACTACAAACAGATCCAGAGAAGAGAAAGGAAAGTGCAGTTTTTCTGAAGTACGATGAATTCCAAAATATGGTTCGTGTGGTTGTGACGAAAACACCCCAGATGGTTTGCAGAACGTATTTTTTGTTTTTGCTCTTGAATCAGCTTGGCGTCGTAGAGAAGGCCACAAGTGTTTGATTTTGTACTTCAAAGAAGAAGAAGAAGAATAACGTAGGTGAAAAAACAGGAAGGATTATTTACGATCCTGTGTTTACTAAGACGACACAAGGAGGGGAAAAACCATGCGCTTCATTGGAATGGCTAATAAACAATGAAATGAATCCTGATTTGTGTCCAGTTTGACTGTACAAAAAATTCCTAGAAAAGCGGGTTTGAATAAGAACAAAACGACTCTTTCTCACTGTAAATCCCGCTTGGAAGTTGAACAGAAAATGGTATGAAGATATTCCTGCTGAACGAAATACAGTGAGCAAATGGACTGTTCTACAAGCCAAAGCTTCTGGTTTAAATACAGAGAATATCAAGCTTACTAACCATTCGTTACGAGCTACGGCCGTCTTCAATCTCGAAAAAAAGGGGGTGTGCGAGCAGCAACTTATAAAAATCACGGGCCATTCAAATTCAAAATCAATAACGCCATATCTTCGAATGGATGAAGATCACCATGAAGAAATAGTCAAAAAAAGCGTGGCAATGACGTACACAGGCACATCACCGATAGCTGCATTGTCTAACCAGAATACGTATAATAATTGTGTATTTCACTGCAGTTCCTGCATCTTTTGATTTAATTCAACCTTGAATAAATAGTTCCATTATATTTTCACGTATACATTCATAATATATAAATGAAAAATATTAAAACAAACGTATTTCTGCGTCTCTTTTTTTTTCCAGTTAGGTGATGGTTATTGATGACAAGCTTAGAATTTATAAATGAATAATGTCAGTTTGACAAGTTGACAGTTTATTCGAGAAATGTTCCCCCTCCACCTCCGGTGTCGAGCTCTTTTTCCAAAAATGAAAATGAACTCATGCAGTTTTTTGACAACACGTTGTATGCAAAATTATCGGTAATTCTGATGCACTTGTGCAATTACTCACGGAAATTCAGTTGCGAATCCAAAAACGTAACAAAAATCGGGGGTTGCCGTTTAAAAAACAGAACTCAGTTGTTATTTTGGGACATCCTGTATGTAAATAGAAATATATTCGAAATGTGCCTCATTGTCCGACTTATCGTTTTAAAATAAGTTCTCCCTGTAGAAAATTGTAGATTAGCTCGTTAATTTTTTGGTCTCTTAACGAAAACAAGTGTCCGTTTCCGCTTATTTTTTCCGGCAGTAACTCTTGATCAAGACCATCAAGGGGAAGAAGAACCACTCCCTTTTGAGATGGACGACCTTACGCTGCTGTGACATGTAATATCACGATTCAGGATATATCCGTCGTTTTCCGGCAAATTTATCAACCTACAGAAATATATCGTGTTTTCCGAGTTTTCCTCGGGGGACTTTCCGATAATTGAACGCCTACAATTTAATTTCGGACGCAGGGAAATATTTATGGAAGGGTAGAGCGAAATAATTATAGAACCGTTTCCACTACAAATTGAAAATTTCATAGGCCACATAGTCACGCCTTCTGCGAACCGCATAGGCAGGCAAATAATTCCTTTCTGAAAAGGGAAACATTCTCAATTGAATATTGAGTAGAATATTTCTCCATCATTGCAAAGTGAAATTGATTCTAGAAAATGCGATGCCACTCTTGCATCAATGTTACAAGTTATTTTTGGTGAGTACTCCGCTATGGAAAACATTCTTCTCCGTCTCACTCATCTACAATGACTGGCAGAAAGAACGCATCATTTGGGAAATTGTTTTATTATTAAATTTTGAGAAATATCGATACGTGCAATCTTCTACATCAACAGAAACGACGTTGCCGTTCATCTTTTTGTGTTTGGAGGGAAATTTAATGTTTAATGTTATTTGAAAAAATATTCAAAAATATTATCCGGAAAAGTTGTTCAGAACGACATTTTATAGCTACGTACATGTTTCGAAAAAAAAAATCTTAGATAAAAAAATAAAAATAGTTTTTTTGCCTTAAAAAAAATCATTTTGGGAAAATACATTGTTACCGTTTTTTCTGGCAGTGCTAATTTTAAGAGTTGAAGCTAGTATAGTTATTTCTTAGGTGTTCTAATGATAAATTACACCAAAAACTCATAGTGATCTACCTGTTAGCCAGTATTAAAAAGTAGGGTAGAATACTGGATAGCTCAGTGGAGAAGGGGAGGATCTTGTACAATAGTTACGTTGATAATGAACCCAGGTTGAATGGAGAATGAGAAAAGTTTATATCAATCAGAACGTTTCATATACAAAACAGTCAGTTTTTAGGGCTGGAATTCCTAGCCCAGTACGTACTAGGGATTGTGACAGTTCTACAACTAAAAAACTAAGCGGTGGACACGTATCTTTCTATATGGTTTCAAAAGCAGTGAAGGCAATAGGCAAATTAAAATGAAATGGGTACTCATCAAAATCCCTGCAACTCCATGAATTGCAAGCACTGAGGGTGGTTCTCTACTTCTAAGGACTACAGCGGGTCCTGTGAAGATTCCTCCTCGCGCGGAATTCCCGAGAGTGTACCCAATAACGGATTGAAAAAGGCCTAATGAATGAAAAGGAGAAAAAATAATTCCATGATCCGAGATAGATGGTAATTGATTCATACCTTGGATGGCGTGTGGCCTCAGAGTCTGATTTCAGCTTATATCCCTCTTAAAATGAGGAAACTGATACCAAAGTATTCTGATAATCACAGAAAACGAATACATAGATTTAATACCCACACTTGGGTAATATTCAATAAAATCAACAGAATGTAATTTTGAATGAAAGTAGACACCACTGCTCTCGCTTGAAATCTTTGGCTACTGATTCGGTTTTAAAAAATGTTAAATGGAACTCTCGTATAGGAATGCGCGAAATACTCCAAGTGGAGTACCTCGATTGGCCATCCTTTTTCATCACATTGAATATCAGTTGTAATTAGCGACCTATTGTCGGTTCTCACTGTTGTATTGGTTTACATATCGAACTTCTTACTATTCAGGTATTTCCTACGTTTATCTGAGGTCGAATGATAGAACATCCAAATTATTTGTAGAAACACTGATCTGAAAATAGACCGTAACAATATTTCTGACGAAAAAACTCATTAGTAAAGCCAACGGTGATAATTTAAATGATATTTTGTAAATATTCCAAACTATTTTATTTTATTCGGAGAAAATTTGAAAATCTGTGAATTTGCATGTGTTCAGCTGTTTTATAAGATGTCACTGAAATATCTCCAGGACATTAAAATCCCGATACAATTTATTATTAATGAAGGTGCTTGTATCGACACAATTTTTAATTTGAATTTTTAATCGAATAAAAAATAAATTGAGTTTTTGGCAAACTGTTGGAATCATACATACCTACAATATTATCATTGTTGATGAGTGCATCGACATATTTCCTCATGATCGAAGAGGCCATGAAACAATTGACTAATATGTTTTTGAGTGTTGTCAAACGATTTAGTAGTGTTATTATTTATCCAGGTATTTTTATCGTCTTTCTTGTATAGTTTTTTTCATTGTAAAAGTTATTTTTCATGTTGTTGTGCGTTAACCATAATTAGAGATGCCCCAAGAAAAACCCAGTTCGCAAAAAAAAATTGTTCATCTTAATATGTGGCGAGCGTTTTCATAGTGACAGAGAAACAGAAGATATATTCAATGCTAGATATCCAAATAAGAATATCCATGGATCTACTGTGTTGCGTATTTTAAAGAAATTCAAAGCTACAGGTGTAGAAAATCGGTACAAAATTCCACATAGTGAGTTCGTCACTAATGAAAAAGGTACCCTTTAATGTTTTGTTATCGGTCGAAGAAAATCCACAGATGGCACTATCGGAGAGACAGTAACAAACTGGTATATCTGAAAAATCCATAGGAAGAATTTTTAAGAATAATAAATTTCGTGCATACAAACCAAAAAACTTTTTAACAAAAAATTAAACCGACGACAAACGGAACTGAAAAGAAAAAAATTAAATAAACTTTCTTAATCTCAATAACTAAGCTCCTAAACTAATGTAAGTAACTAATTTCGAGTCGGCGCCAAACAAACAAGCAAATGAATTAGGAAGGCTTAAAATGATGGCATCGAGTTGCGCGGTGACATTCTATAATTTTTTTGGAGTAATTTAATGATCTTCGTTGATTGTTTGTTTGGCGCCGACTCAAAATTAGTTACTCACATTAGTTTAGGAGCTCAGTTATTAAGACTAAGAAGGTTTATTTTATTTTTTACTTTTCAGTTCGTATTTCGTCGTTTAATTTTTGTTAAAAATTTTTATTTTTGAATTTTTTGTGGCTGAAATCTACTAATTACTATTACTTGTTTTTTGTTTTTCCAAAATACTTACTTACCCACCTTACTTCAACTATCACCAGTTAAATAATATTATTATCTACTTTTACTATTTGTTGTAATATAAATTATTTTTGTAGTTCTGGTTAGTTTATTTTATTACTGTGTATATCATTCTATCCCCTCATAGAATTTAATGATTGTGACGGATGTAGGAGAACAAACATTGCAAATCTGGCATGACGATGGACGATGATGTAAAATCTGTGCGGAACAAAAGTAGCTCAGAAGGCAAACGATACATAATACTGATTTGTTGAAAATATAAACAGGATGTTCATAAAATCAGAATATCTATCAGATGTAGTTCAATGTCCAGCGTGGCTTTAGCCGGGAAAGTAGTTGTTTTCTGTTAGACATTCACAAAAAATAACTTCATTTTAATCGTGGATTTTTCAATTCACAGAAAAATCTTTCTATCAATATTCGATTGAGAATGTTTCCCTTTTCAACATGAATAGTCCACAAGAGGTTATCTTGACGATAGAAGATAGTGACTAAAGTTTATCTTTCAGTCGCAGATGATTTCACATCTGATTTTATGAACATCCTGTTTATATTTTCAACAAATCAATCTATCATACCCCATGACAGGTTTTAATGTCAGAAAACACTAATTTCAAAGTGTCTCTCCAAAATAAATGATTCTAACTTTTTCCATCTTTGCAAAGTGAGATTGCTTCTTGAAAATGTGTTTTCCATTTCTTCCGGTCTTCCTGATGATCGTGGAAGCGTGAAATAGATTTTCGTCGACAAAAATGTATTGAAGACCTAGTGAATGCGATGTCTCTCCTGCGTCAATGTTACGAATGATTTCTGGTGAGTACTCTCTTTTGGAAAACATTCTTCTTTGCCTCATTCATCTTATGAGTTCTTAATTAAGACTGGAATAGAAAATCAAATAACTATCTGAATGAAAATGCAAATTTTCAATTTCAGATTTTTTCTTTTGAGTTAGGGCTTTTCAGAATATCTATCAGATGTAGTTCAATGTCCAGCGTGGCTTTAGCCGGGGAAGTAGTTGTTTTCTGTTAGACATTCACAAAAAATAACTTCATTTTAATCGTGGATTTTTCAATTCACAGAAAAATCTTTCTATCAATATTCGATTGAGAATGTTTCCCTTTTCGATACATAATAATTGTTCATGCTGGAAATCAAGATGGATTTATTGATGGTCTCGGACTCATATTTTCAACTTGAAACAAAAGCTGATTACCATGATATGAATTCGGAATTATTCGAAAAGTGGATGGCAGAATGATGATGGAGGAACCATTATTTCTGGAAAAAATTGCAAATACCCAGTCGACCAAGGATGGAATCATACAATGGCTGCAAACTAAAAATATACGAATGCCTCAGCGCGCCTTCAAATGTAAAATGTTAGAGATTGTACAGCAATTTTATCCCCAAAAAATAGCATATGCGACTGATGAATTAACTTATAAAATGGATCATTCTGTTCTACATTTTATAACATGAATATAGGACAATCGGGCTACAGTGACGAGGCTGTATTGAATACATGGAAAGAAGCATTAAATGAAATCACTACGCAAAATTGGGCAGATTGTACTAAACACTCGAAAATCTCATTACTACAAATTGGGAACAAGAAAAAATGTTGGATTGCCAAATATTACCCATTATAATTAATCTAATGGAGTTCATCATCCGAAGAAGATAATTATTTTTCAGACGAAGACCACTGAAAAGTTCTTCGCTGATTTCTGCACAATGTTTTGAAAACTATATTATGAACGGATTGATTGTCTGAAATGTTTGGAATGACTACCATGAGTGGGATTCATCATAGAATTATTCAAATGACCTTTGCTGTCTAGCAATGCCGGAAATAGATCGTTTTTGCCTTTTTGGGGATGGGAGATGTTCGTTGGTTCTATCACCGTTATATTCAAATATTAATCTCTGCAGGAGCCACAAAATGTTGGAAGAGGCATGAACACTGAAGTGAAGTTATAAGGCAGGTGTGTAAGGCAATTAACCGTCAACCCTTCTCCAATTCCATGGATTATTGCTGACTGATAAGAAAGTTTATTTCAGGTCAAAATTCTGGGCTGTAAAAGGCTGTAAATATGCCAAAAAAACTTGATATCTTCCCACAGATCGAGATAGAGAGAAATATCCGGGAGTATAATTAGCATACGGATGTACTATATAAAAAACGGAATTATCCTATTTTCACGCTGATGAGTTGAGGCTGTGCTCATTGGGCATATTTTGTAACGAAATGAAAACCATTTCGTTACTTTTTATTTTCTCTATACGGGATTTCATTTCAGTGCAATATCATGACGTTGCGTTGTGGTTGAATTATGTTTGAATTGATAATACTGGGATGCAATTCAGAGAACAAGTATTGCCTTGTAAAGTGAAAGTAAACGGTTTCTTCTAGTATTTTGAGTCAAATATATTATAAAACATAAGTTCTCAAATATACATATAAATAACAACAAGTCAGGTGAATAAACAAAGACGATACAGAGATCAAGATCGTTCATTGACTACACAACCCCCCAAGGGTGGGGTTCTATCGCCTCTGCTGTGGTCACTGACTGTGGATAATCTGATAGTGAAGCTACATGAATCACTATCAGGAGCAAACATCGATAGTTTCCTGCATAGTTACAAATCGTGTCAGTTTGACAGAATAATCCTCCCGCTTCGCGGTCGCATTATTTAAACTGTCGAACTGACACTCTTTGTAATTATGCAACAAGTTATCGATGTATAACCTGATTATTTTGAAGTACTTATGGTATTACTACTGATTATCAGACCCATGGTCACCTTATGCCTCACTAGTATGGTGGCCGAAAATCCAACAGCACTTGGCACAAATCAAGCTGCAGAAATTGCAGCGGTTAGCTTGTCTGGGAATCACTGGGGCGATATTCATGTGCCTCACTGCAGCACTAGAGGTGATGCCACTGCCACTGCACTTGTGTTTGATGGAAGAAGCAGCAAAAAGTGCCTTCAGGCTGCACCAGGCATCAAACTTGAAAGCTGTAAATCTGATTGGATATCTGAAGATTCTGGAAAATATTCCTCCAGAATCCAGGTACAAGCCATCAGATAATATACCTGCTAGGCAGGTCTTTGAAGTGAATTATGAAGTGGTTATAAACAACCACCATATATTCACAACGAACGGGCCTCAACTAGTTAGGAATGCATCAGTATGGTATACTGATGGTTCCAAAATGGACAAAAGGGCTGAAGTGGGAGTAATGTGTCCTAATTTCAGGCTCTAAAAATCCCTAGGCAAAGCCCCAACAATTTTTCAAGCCCATGCCAGAGAAATTTGCGCCAAAGAATGCAATGAAAGAGGGGGAGAGGAACGAGATCTATATCCTATCAGACAGCCAAGCAGCACTAAAAGCTCTAAAGTCACACACTTGTGATTCTAGACTGACTTTGACTTCAAACTCTCCCTAAGACAACTGGCTGAGAACAATCAGGTTATTCTGATGTGGGTGCCAGGTCACAAAGGAACCAAAGGCAATGAAGGAGCAGACAGCTTTGCCAAAGAAGGCAAGAACACTCAATTTTCTGGTCTGGAACCCTTTTGTGGTCTTTCCAAAGCCCACATCAACAAAGAGTTTCGGCGCTGGGGAGCTGAAAGGAAACTGATACGATTTATACAGAGGAGTCTCGGAATCCCGGGTCTTGAATAGATGAAGGGTAATGTACAAAGGACCTTACGGGTCGAGGTGAGGGGAGGCTGTAGTGCCATATCGACCCCCCTACAATCTACAATCTACACAACCAGAATCATACTTTATTTTCTATGCAAGTAATATGCTCGAAATTGTAGCCCAATTCGAAAATACAAACTCGGTTGGAATAGATTTCATCTCAACACAAGTAATTAAGATTATCAGCCGTAAGCTTTTTTGATGAATGTGTCAATTGAAAATAGAGAATTTCGTGACACACTGAAAAGTGGATCAGTAACACCGATTTTGAAAAAAGAAGAACCAACGTTAATTTAAAACTATGGACCAGTAACAGTACCTACAGTGATATGTAAAACAATTGAGAGATGTTCATACATGAAAATGCTAGCTTTCCTAGACCAGTTTGGTATTATATCCAAGTTTCAGTATGGTTTTTGCCCAGGTAGGTTAACCGATGAAAAAAAAGGAGGAGGTTCTCTAGTTGACGCGTATAATTTTTTTATGTATGACCATGCATAACTTTTCACAGAGTATGGTCCAATTCTGATGATTTTTTCTGAAATGGATAAACAATACCTCAAAGTTGGTCCCACTTGGAATTTAAACAAAAAATCCACTCCTGGAAGTTGGTCCCATTTGGATTTGAAGAGAAATCACACCTCTAAGGGTAGAAAAATAGAGGATGATCTATTGATTTCACACCTTCGAACCGATTCTGTTGCAACTGGGCACATATATTATTTAATCTGATGATGGAGATGGAAGACAGTCGAGGGATCTCCTCAACGGTTTACTGCAGCTACCTCGTGTTTGGGGTAATATGTACATATATAATTAAATGTCCTAACTGACTGACTCACTGATTCTCCTTCACAAATAAGGATTCATGTGTTTCAGCGATTTTGAGAATTTAACCCTTGGGGGATAAAATGGGGGTTGAAAGTATGTATAGGAACACAAGAATTGGTATTTCGTCAAAGAGCTCTGATGAAGGCTAACGCGAAAGCACTCAGCTCGACTAAGCTTTTGAAATAAAGAAAAATGTATACACTCAAAAATCATGTTTCCCAACCTTCCTCATAACGAGAGTGTATATACCTTCTAGTCTCAAGCTCACATGTTGAATTATTTGTTGTTTGACGTATATTATGATCATAAAGGATCCAATGTATGATCTATCACAAAACATAGAGGAATAAAATAATCTAGGAAGTCTATGCAAATATGAATAATATTTCCATGCACTAGAAAAAAACACATTTGTAATATTAGGTTAATTGTCAACATCAGGGGTTCAATAAGGAAATATATGGATCCTTTATATACATATGTAGGAATTTACTATCATTATAACTATCGAAATTATTTTCGAAAATATTCTGACATATATCATAGCTAACCCTGTTATGAAAATATCAGAGGAAAATGTATTGTTCTGCGAAAGAACCCGTTCGTGATATGAATTCCAAATACAATCACTGCTTATAAAAAGTATCTCACGTTTAATTTTCCAGCATTCTGGCTCCAGTTGAACGAGGTAATAGAATCATAAAATTTTACGAGCATCACGAAATGCACGAATTCTGCAGAATATCTGAAAGCCCAAGTTTCTCCAGAGAGTTATGTCTCCCGAAGTTGGATTAAACTAAAATTACGAGAATAATTCGAAGAATGATCATATCGCATATTTTCGACGTTTTCAATTTACTGAAAAATGTCATATTCGGAATTTACTGGCCAGCACGAAGAGTTTCAGTTTGGGGAAGGAACTTGAAAGGCTCCATTCCAATGATTTATCCGCCAAAAATATATTGCCAAATAACATGTCGCTCTTCCATTCGGTTCCACGTGGTGATTTATAGATGTCTATAAAATAGTTTGAATTACTTCTGAGATTGTAACTGAGGATAACAGCACTTTGAGTTAAAAACTGAGACGAGTAGGTAGGAAGTTGTTTATTTATCATTTTGTAGATAAATACCATACTAGCCTCATCAATCATATGTTGAATACTTGAGAAATCAATCTTTATCAGTTACATCCCAGTGAAATACCAAAACTTCATTTTGCATATTTGTAATCTATATTTTTTTTTTTTAGATGAGATTACCAGCGATATACAAATGTAAATTGCGGGAAAATAATACAGTTATATGAATTTTTTTGCCCAGTTAGAGAGTTTCGATGATATCCTATGAAAATAACCAATTTTCTTTCCTATTTTCTTGCAAATATAGTCTACATGCTGACTCAAGCTAAAAATGGATCTAACTGTACTTATTTATTGCTGTTAACTGTTTCTACAATTTCTGACCAAATTTTAATATTTAGATTTTCATCATTGACTTATTTAGAAAACACCTATTGCCGATAATTTTTGTTTTATTTTCCAAACTTAAGCCAGTTGTTTGAAATTTGTAATTCGTTATTCATAATATTTACCACCTCCACATGATTTGTACCAGACACTGACAACAAAGTATCGGCTGCATACAAATTTATGTTCTAAGTATTCCTTCAAATAATGTATGTACAGTAAGAAACTTTTTAACAAAAAATTAAACAGACGAAAAAATCAACTGAAAAGCTAAGAATAAAATAAACCTTCTTAGTCTAAATGATAATTAAGCTCCCTAACTAATGTGAGTAACTGATTTTGAGTCGGCGCCAAACAAACAATTATCGAAAATCATTATATTACTTTGAAAAAAGTAATCAAAACGCATCCTTGCATCTCGCTGTCATAATTTTACGCTTTACCTAATTCAATTGCTAGTTTGTTTGGCGCCGACTCAAAGTCAGTTACTCACATTAGTTTAGGAGCTCAATTAACATTTAGACTAAGAAGGTTTATTTTATTTTTTGCTTTTCAGTTGATTTTTTCGTCGGTTTGATTTTTTGTTAAAAAGTTTTTATTTTTCGATTTTTTGTTGCTGAAATTTTCTAATTACTACCTTCCTAATTTTTGATTACTTCCAAAATACTTACCCAGCTCACTTCAACTATTAATTATTAAATAATATGATTTTCTATTTTAACTATTCATTGGTATATAATATAAATTAATTTTGAAAGTTCTGGTTAGTTCATTCCATCACTTCGTATATAATTCCATCCTTTCATAGAATCTAATCATTTTGACGGATGTAGGAGGGTGTGTCAATGACAACTACATATGTGTGCCAAAGTTCACAAGTGAAAAATATATCATCCCCTATTTTTCTACCCATAGGGGTGGATCATTTCTTTTCAAATTGGAATATGGTCAACTATGAGGTATAAACTTTCTAATGAAAAAATAATCATCCAAATCGGGAAACCCACTACAAAGTTATGCCTGATTGAATCGGTTAACGACCAAAATTCAGAGGGTGAGCGATCAATATCATTCATTTTGCTCCCCTTAGGGATTGATTTTGTTGTTCAAATTGGAATGGGACCAACTTCGAAGTACACCTATCCAATGAAAAATCTTCGGAATCGAACCCCTGTGAAAAGTTGTGCGTGATCATACATAAAAAAAAAATACGTGTCGAATAGAGAACCTCCTCCTTTTTGGTTTCGACGGTTGAAAAATAGTAACGGCCCTAGTACACTACCTTGTGGTACCCCATATGGTATGCCAACACGTTCTGATATATGACTTCCCAACCACTGGAGAATTTTTGCCATATCTTTTACAATTTAACAAAAAATGAAAAATAAAAAAAGTTGAATTTTTTTCATCCATTTTTGCTATTGCTGTTTTGATAAACGAGGCATTCAATAACATTCAAAAAAAAAATCAGAACATTTGTTTATAAAAAATTTATAAACAAATTTATTCAATTTATAATTTTTAAAAAATCAGTTTTTTGCCATTTTGTTGTCTAGAGAATATATTAATTTTTTAAAAACAAAGTTTTGCTTACAAAAAAATTTTTTCTTTATAATTTTTTTAATTTCCATTATTAGAAATGTTAGTTAGAAAAAAATTTCTTTAAAAATCATACTGGCATTTCTCAATAGAACAAAAAAAATATTAAAATTTATTGTTTATTTAGTTACCAATTTGTTATAAACAAATTCCAAATCCATTATATTTTTCTGAACTAATAAAAATTACAAAAACAACCATATGCAACAGTGTCGAATATTTTTTTCACATTTTTTATATATTTTTCTAAAATACGGTATAAAATGTTTTTCGACACTTTGTTGCATATGTTGTTTTGTAATTTTAGAGTTTCAGAAAAAAAATAATGAGATTTGGAATTTGTTATAACAAATTGTTAATTGATAAACAATAAAAAAAATTTTTCGTTATTCTATTGAGATATTCAATTATGATTTTTAAAGAAAAAAATCTTGACCAATTTTTTATATAATGAAAATATAAAAAAACGATTAAAAACAATAAGATTTTTTTTAAATATTGTTTTTAAAAAGTCATCATATTTCTAGACAACAAAATGGCCAGAATATATTTTTTTCGAATATTGAACTTATAAACAATTTATAAACAAATATCGAAAAAAAAATCGAATGTTATTGATTGCTTCGTGATTCAAAACAAAACATGTTGCAGTTTCAGCGTTAAATTAAAATTATAAATAATGGAGATAAGAGTTCCATGAGTGAAATTTTTTATTCAAAATTTCTCTTCTTTGAGAATATTTTATTCGATTTTTGCTTTCGCTCATAGTTTCTGAGTTATTTTAAAATAACTGAACCCAGTTTTTTTGTTTTTGTATACAATTCAATTTTCGTCAGCAAAAAAAAACAAAAAATCTTTTCAGAATTGCATCCCAATGAATGAGCTATTGCTCATATTTTTGGAGACTTGGAACAATTTCGCAGGAAACTCACTTCTCGACTAGACGTGACTTCCCTGCATAGTTTTTTTTTTTCAAGCAGACTCAACCACTTTTTTCCCTGTTTGATGTACTGAAACGAAAGATCCTTTGATGGGCTACAATCTGCGCGCGCTTATATCAAAACTCGCAAATGACTAACTAGCTGGTTTTTCGCTGTACTTTTGAAAAAATGTCAAAGAACCCCTTTGCTATTACGGAATCAGATCTAGCGCAGGTCCATTGAACTACGACGATTTTTATTCAGTTCGGCACTAACATGAAATTAACCTCACCATTACTCTTTATATATCAGTTCGGATTTTCATAGCTATTCTTGTTTCGTCCCCATCCGAAACAAAAGATATTGCTCCTATTCATGTTTTTTTTTTGTTTAAAGTTCACCTTCGTCTTCTTATTGTCTACGTTTCTATTCATCCAGACCATAATGCATTTTTAATGACTGCATCATTTTCTTCGCCCATGAAATTAGTGTTGGAATTGGAACTGTTTTGCTTCCGCTTTACTTCGAGCAGCAGATTTACCTGATTACGAAGGCACTTTCGTAGCGTTTGAGTTGAATTACGATTCATTGTATTGATATTATATTGTGTAAGGGTGAACTTTATAATCTATCACGAGTTCAACGTTTTGTTTCAGCAAGCAAAACAGCAATGATCGGGATCGCCGAGAACTTTTGGCATCCCAGATTCTTCAATGCGTTTTTGGATTCTGCATCGAATTCTAAATTCAGCGATGAAGCACAATCATAGTTTTCCTTGACTACTGATGAAAAACGGCAATTTTATTGATATATAAAGAGGGCAAAATGAAAAGCAATAATACGAGTATTCATCGATCTGTCAGAAACCTATCAGATTTGACGAACTGCATTCAATTTGTATTGGTTTTTCATAAAATTGAAACATGGTTCGATTTTCGAATGCCAAAATAGTATATTATGCAACGATCATGTATTATTAACCATTACATGAGAGTTGCATACGCTATTTTTTCTACACCCGACAAATAAATTTTTTTTGAACACAATAACAGTAATTACTCGTATTTCTATAAAAATTCTACAAAATTGTAATTAATGGTGTTACCTCGGGTATTACCATGGATATAGGAAAACTATAAACATTCTATTTATATTTAAATTGAACATAATAATTGTAATTAATCTGATTTCTTAAAAATATTAAGATTATTTATTGTGCAGTTTGAAAAGTTTATTCCAGGTTCCACTGATCTGGAAGTGGAAGGAATATATACATTTATTTCATTATTGCTAGTCTCAATAGAGTTCAATATTGTATTGGAAATGCTGATTTTATTCTGAACCGAATTTTCAATGTAGCCTTCCGCCACTGAATTGGATTTCCTGCCACCATGACGTTTTAATGCAGTTATATCACCACCGCACAGTGGTTCCAAATTCCAAATGACTGGCCAAATATGGAAGGTATTGTTGAATTGCTACGAAATTTGATACACGCGGGTTTTTGAAGTCGCTGAACACGATTCTGAAGTCAAATTTTTCAAAAACAAGATGGCGGCCTGAAAATGGCGGACCATTTCTTCCAAATTCGAATCAATCGCTACGGAATTCAGTACTCTGAGATTTTTGAGATCGATGAACACGAATCCGAAGTCAAGTTTCCCAAAAACAAGATGGCGGCCTAAAAATGGCGGACCATTTCCTCCAAATTTGAATCATTCGCTACGAAATTTGGTACCAAGATCGCGGCCTGAAAATTGCGGACCATTTCTTTCAAATTCCAATCAATCGCTACGAAATTCAGTACACAGAGATTTTTGAGATCGATGAAGACGAATCTGAAGTCAAGTTTTCCAAAAACAAGATGGCGGCCTAAACATGGCTGACCATTTCCTCCAAATGCGACCTCATGACTTTGTACACTTTATTCGCATTATAATGCAAATGGTTTTCCAATTAATCGAACAACTCCTGTCGCTTGAAACCAACTGCAACCACTTCACTGCTTTTCCGAGAGTCTGAAAAAATCCATTCAACAGTGAAACAATAATACATAATTAACAAAATAATACTACTTATGATACTCAATGCAATAAAACTTGATGCTCGTACCGATTTTTGCCAAATTCAATTCCAAATATCCATGGTAAATACTCAATGTATCCATTTTTTGAAAATAAAAAAATGTCAAATGATTTGAACCCCTTAAGCGAATCTCGCCAGACTGAATATCAACTATCCTTGTCTCCTAGCGTATTTGTGTAAGGAAAATGTAGCCCGATATCTCAAAATTTGCGAATGTTAGGGCAACTACAGAAATCTTTCGATAATTGAAAAATTTCAATAAATGTTAACACCCTAAGCGATTCTTGCCAAATTGAATACCAACCATTGGAATTTGCGAATGTTAGAGCGATCACAGATATTTTTCGAAAATTTCAAAACTTTAGAAAATCTTAATCCCTTAGGCGATTTTGGCCTAATTCAATGAAAACCATCTGTATCCCCTAGCCTATTTGTATAAAAAATTTGCTCGATATCTTAATATTTTCGAAAGTTAGAGCGACCAGAAACAATTTTTGAAAATTACAAAATTTTGAAAAATGCAAACCCCCTAAGCGATTCTTTTCAAATTCAATACCAACCGTCCTTATCCCCTAGCCTATTTTTATATGAAAAAAATTGCCTGATTTATCAAAATTTGCGAAAGTTAGAGCGTGCATACATCCGGATTTTTTTTCTAAATGTGATTTTTCGAAGAAAGAAAATTCACCGTAACCAAAGGGGCAATTTGGAGCGGCTGATTTTTGGTGGTGTATTACTAAAGAGTATAAAGAGTAACGTGACACTTGATTGGTCGCTGAATTATGTTGAATTATTAACTTTCACCCAATGTAAACATAACTGTTTTTCGCCGCGGGCACGAGAATTTACAGTAGATGTTTAAATTTTTTGTTGCTCGGTGTGTGGTTTATATGAAAAATCCCAATGATATAATAAATGTACCTACTTTCAGGAAGAGATTCCATTTCGAAGAATTCAAATTGCTCAGTTCTACTACAAGTCATTTCACTTCAAACACAACGTAATTTTTAGACCGTACCGCACGACCGATGCTACCTGTCCGAGCGTTCCGGCCAGAATGGTATCCCAACGGCTATATATAACACTTGCCACTTCCCGACCCTGGAAGGGACGTGGGAAATACCCATATACCTAGCCCAACAGTTGGAATTCCTTAAATATAAACTTTATTTTTCGATATTTGGCCAGTGATTTGGGATTTGGGACCACTGTGCACCGGCATCAACTAATACGGTTGCAGATGTCCTTCGAAAACAATGCCCTGTATATAAATTCGAATGAGGCAGATTCAAATATGTTGCTATTTGCTTCCCTAAATTACCAAATCTATTGATACCAATGTTTTGAATTGTGCATTTTCCATTAAATTAATTAACGAAAAAAGAAAGGGTGGGGCAAATTTTCGGCCGTAGATTTATATATTTTTTACTAATTTAGTAGTATTTGCCGGTAATTGTAAATGTTCGTTGTACTTTTGTTTTAGTTTCTACCACATTAACAATTAAGATTCCATTCATATCTTTGACATTTTCACATTTTAGGTCATGTAGTTCATGCCTTCGACATGCTCCCATTATTCCAAAAATCATTGCTACCTAAAACAAAAAGATAAATTAAAAAAACACAACAATGAGAAATAGAGAAAATAAAAAAAATAAAAAATGAAATAAAAAGCAGGATGACCTAGGCTAGCTTCGAACACGCGTTTCATACTGTAGTAGAATAGAATAGAATTTATTGATGCAGTAAATACATAAATAATGTCAATGTCAATGGTAACACATAGTAGTAAATATTAAAACACAGTATATGGTAACAATATGGTCAATAACATAACATGAATACAGAACATAGTAATACAACAATATATAAACATTAGACAGACGACGAATTAGATAAAGAGTAGAAATAATTAAAATATTCTTCAAAAAAAAAATTTTTTTTTTTAAAAGTGTTTATACTCATGTCAAGAGTCTGAAACTCATTAGGTAATACATTAAAAAATCTTAAAGATAGATATAAATAAGAGTTTTGTGATTTACTAAGTCTATATTTGGGTAGCCTTAAATTTGTTTTCGCCTTAGTATCGTGGTAGTGTATATCTTCTTGCTTGGTCAATTCATTTTCACCTTTTAAATTTTTGACATAACACAAACATTCGTATGTATGTATGTATGTAGTAGTCTATGGTTCAAATCTAGCGCCTTAGCCCGCTTCGCCACGAGTTAACTTATCAAGTTTTCTCGACATTAATGAAATATATCATGCATGAGTCGAATGGAAAATGTAATCGTGACAAAATGATTAAAAATGCAATGTTAGGTAGATACTTACTTTTATAAATAATAACTTCTCATCGGGTGCTTCGTCGATAAACCTTTTTAGTTGTTCAGGTGAAAATATTTTTGATTCTTTTCCAACATATCCTTCGGACTTTCGCTTGAATGAAGCTTGTAGCTTCTTATATTCAGGAATGTCTATATTATGGTGGATATTTACCAACGATTTTATTATTGAATAATGTGTCCATGTACTAGATGATTTCATAGTTTCCATCAATTCTTGAAAATAAGCAATCAAAACATTTGGTGTAGAAAAGTTAGATTGATATGAATTCATAGTAAGCAAGGATGAGGAAATATACGCTAATCGGTATCCGGACATTGTTATATCTCCGGTTTCCGTCATCGTAACGTAATATATACCAGTTTTGGAGTCTAATCATGAGCTTCTGAAAACGGAGAGTTTCACCGAAATCAGTCTGATGGTTTCTGCGTGATGCTCAAACAAACAAACAGAAAATAGCAGTTTTATAATAGTATAGATTACCCCAATTGAACCAAAAACAAATATCAAATGCATGATGCATCAGATCCTAGCCAAAGTGCTATCAATAGACTGATAACGGTACATAAGTCATTAGTGATGAGGGGCATTAAAAATGCATTAAATATGATAGCCCTTATCTATAGGTAATTTAATTTTATGAGGTTAGTCCACAATGTGGAGTAGGGAATTAAAAGCAATAGAATTATTAATACATGGAGATTTTGTCTGTCTATTTTAGAGGCGCGAATTTATGAAATGACGGCTCATGAAATTTTTGTTAGAGACAAAACCAATATGGCGCTCCAAGATGGCGACTTAGATTTAGGTTTATGGTCTGATTCGATTCAAAATTGGTATGTGGGGGTTTTCAAAGTCGAACATGATGAATTTTCCTTCAAAATTCATTGAAATCAAAATGGCGCCTTCAAAGATGGCCAATGATCTCTGTGTTCAAGATCCGATTCTATTCAAAATTGATATGTGTGGGTTTTCGGGGTCGGAGATTATGAATGTTTTATCAAAATTCACAAATTCAAGATGACAGACGAGTTTTGTGATTATGGCCCGATTTGATTCAAAATTGGTATGTCGGGGTTTTTGGGGGCGGAGATTATCAATTTAGTAGGAGATTATTGATTCTCACTTGAAATACATAAATTGAAGATGGCGGATGGGTTGATCTTCAGATGGTCTCCTCATAAAAAGACTAGATTGCTCAGAATTCACAGGAAAACAGGCCCTCATAATAACGATGCTTTTACAAAAATGCATAAATTAAGGCGTACTTAAGTAGGTACTAGGAAGCACAAAATAAAATAATTGATAAAAATCTTTTCCGAAAGACAAGCTTTTATTCAAATCCACTAAAAATAAAAAAATAATTGCTTTGGGTGTGTGAGGTAGGTTTTTCGTGATTAGAGTTTGTACGAACTGAAACTTTGGGTGACTTTGATTTGAATCATAACTCACGAGAATTTACTTTCACATTTGAATGAAGCTTGTCTTCAAGTTCATTGTTATTTCTTATCAAACGGTTTCATTTAGTTTGCCTTGTTTGTCTTGATGTCAAACAGTATGAAATTTACCTCTTCGACTGATTGATCGAAATTTGTACAACTTGATTCTGATGAAATACATAATGTTTTCAGTATTTGTAACCAAGATGCGCCATACAAAATGGCGGATTACATATTTTTTTACAACCCCTTCAATGTGGATATCAAATGAAAAGACTCAACAGTAGAATACAGTACACCATGGAAAGATTCCAAGATGGTGTCCAAAACAAAATGGCAGATCATAGAGTTTAGACAGTCAATACAACCTTCTCAATATAGATATCAAATAAAAGGGCTTGACTAGTAGAATACAATATACCATTAAAAAATTTCAAATCCAAGATGGCGTCCGAAACAAAATGGTGATTCATAGAAAGTCAAGATGGCGTCTGAAACAAAATGGCGATATTAGAGTTTAGACAGTCAATACAACCCCTCACTATGGATATCAAATGAAAGGGCTTGACTAGTAGAATACAATACACCATAAAAAATTCAAATCCAAGATGGCGTCCGAAACAAAATGGTGATCCATAGAAAGTCAATACATTAAAACTGGAATACAATCAAAACAAAGGAGTTTGTCAACTTATAATCGTAATTCAAGCATGAATCCCCCCGCTGCCTCTTCCCACCGCTTACATAAACGCCACTCTGCTTGAAATACACCCAAAACAGATCGGATTTTGCTCTACAAACGGACACGCACCCACACCTAACAAGATCGGGTAACTACTTGAAAACGCCAATATATAGACTTTGTGTTTCACAGAAAAATTCTGTACAATAAATTGACTCTCCAAATGAAAAATATTAACTTTTACGATTTCAAACGGGTACTGTTTTTACTCGGAAAATGACTCTTTAACCTATCAGTTTAGCAATGATGATATGTGTTAAACTCCCTGTCTCTAGGTTTTTAATGTATTCGTCATGTAAAATTTTTCATATAATTTTTTTTATAACTACCTCTGTACGTTTACAATGACTTTGTTCTGAGTGAACCCTTTAATTTTTTTGTTTTTTTGATTCCTGTGTTGTTAAATTGTTGTAAAAACTATCATGCACTTTTAATTCTACCTGAATGACCTGCTACAAATGTATTATAACATGTAAATGTAGCCAATAAATGTATCTCTTCCTCTCTATTATAATCAAGACATTCAAAGGAATACATTTTCTGCAAAAAAACAATATCAGTTGTTGAAGATTTCCAAAAAAAAATTAAACCGACGAAAAAATCAACTGAGAAGCAAAAAATAAAATAAACCCTCTTAGTCTAAATGATAATTGAGCTCCTAAACTAATGTGAGTAACTGATTTTGAGGCGGCGCCAAACAAACAATTATCGAAGATCATTATCTATGAAAGAAGTCATCAAAACGCAGCCGTGCATCTCGCTGCCATCATTTTACGCTTTACCTGATTCAATTGCTAGTTTGTTTGGCGCCGACTCAAAATCAGTTACTTACATCAGTTTAGGAGCTCAATTATCATTTAGACTGAGGAGGTTTATTTTATTTTCTTCATTGATTTTCGTCGGTTTAATTTTTTGTTAAAAAGTTTTTATTTTTTACTTTTCAGTTCCGTATTTCGTCGGTTTAATATTTTGTTAAAAAGTTTTTATTTTTCAATTTTTTGTGGCTAAAATCCACCAATTACTACCTACTTGTTTTTTGATTACTTCCAAAATACTTACTTACCCACCTTACTTCAACTATTACCAGTTAAATAATATGATTATCTACTTTTACTATTTGTTGTAATATGAATTATTTTCGTTGTTCTGGTTAGTTTATTTCAGACTTTGTATATCATTCCATCCTCTCATAAAATATACTGATTTTGACGGATGCGGACCAAGAATAATGTCAGTAGCGATTTGTCATCGTCAACTACGTATGTGTGTGCCAATGTTCACTAAAAAAATTCCCCTTTTTCCCGGGTAGTAATTCATTCCAAATTGGATATAGGGTACACTTAACTATTAAAAAAAGAATCATCCAAATCGAAGAACCCAGTACAAAGTTATGCCTGATAGAATCGGTTAACGGACCAGAATTCAGAGGGTGAGTGATCAATATCCTTCGTTTCGCTACCCTTAGGGGTGGATTTCATCTTTTAAATTCAAATGGGACCAAATTCGAATACACCCTATCCACTGAAAAGAATTTCCGGAATCGGACGCCTCAGTAAAAAGTCATGCGAGATCATACATAAAAAAATATGATGGAAAAAAAATATACGGGTCGAATAGAGAACCTCCTCCTTTTTGGTTTCGTCGGTTGAAAATTGACAGTATGGTTAATTAAGCAATTTTTTCCGATATCGTTTCTCATAGAAAGTTACATAATTGTTTAAATAGTGATGTCAAAATTATTTCCCTTTATAGATCTATAATAAATAAGGCTGATATGACGAGGTCTTAAATATTATATTCCATAAGTTATGAATATGAAGTCAACCAAAAAGATAATTGCAAAAAAAAAACACTGCAAGAATTATTGTTCGACATTTAATTGTCGGGATTGTTGTTTACATGCAAAAAATCAGCGAAAAACCCTTTTTGTGTCCATTTATTGAAAAATGAAATAAAAACAAATAAACAAATTGCTTATTTTTCAAATAAAATATTCTTATTATTAGTTAGGTGAAGTGCTGATTTGAAAGAAGTAAATAAAAAAAAAATCATCAATTGTTAATTTATTATGAAATGTATTTTCCGTTGAAAATCATAAGTGGCGATTTCAAAAATATTGAAATATATCGGTTTTCAAAACTAACAATTGGTCCATTTGTTTATGTTTTTACAAATGGCTACATAAATTTTTTTTAACAAAAAAGCGAAAAACAAATTCTTTGTCTTAATAACTAAGCTCCTAAACTAATGTAACTAATTTTGAGTAGGCGCCAGGTGCATTTTTATGTTATTTTGTTTTGATTATTTACTTTAGGTAATTTTTATTTTTTCGCGTTTCAGTTTCTTTTTTGTCGGTTCAATTTTTTTTGAAGCTGAATCAAAGTCATGATTTCGTATCGTGTCTAGGACTGTGTGGCGTAAGGGTGGCTAGAAATGATACGTTGTTGGCGGTAACCACCCAAGTTAGGGCGAATAAAAATGATATGTCGTTAGCTTTTTCTCCTCAAGACTTGGTCATACAGTTTCTAGCAAAGTTCAATTATGGGACGGCTGAAAGAAGGATGATGTCCTTAGTGTTGTCATGGGCTTTGGAAGGATTATGTAGTGAGGAGTTAGATTGCAACATACTTCTTACATTAAATTAAAGTTTACATCTTAAAATAATCTGTCATATTCTCCTGTTTCGTTGAAGCTCGAGCTTTTTGCGTGACAATGTTCCGTATTTTTCGTAGAAGAAGGATCTGTACAGCATTTGCCTCTTCTTGCCTCTCAAACCAGTCGATGCACTTCGTTAACATTTTTTCGGCTTCTGAGTGGCTAGTTGCCGGTTTTTGATCAACTGCCGTTTCTACCTCGTCGTCATCAACTTCTTCATCATTGGACTGCTGAACATTAGATATTATTTCAACATAGCTCAAAATTCCAAAACCCCCATCCAAATTATCACATTCCAACCAATCTGTTACTTTCTCTGTTGGTAATGTTTCATTGTTCAAACCGTTATTGCAAAGTTTCTCGCCACTTATGTCCAGCTGTCGAATGCCGTGACGAAACTTAAACTTAACAAGACATCCCATGCTTGCTTTGAAGTTTGGATCTGCATCTAACTTCTCAATCATTTCAATGGCTTTTGTCATTATAATGGGCCCTGAGAGTGGGATTCTTTGACTTTGGGCTTGAATGAACCACTGATATAAGCATTGTCAAATTGTTCATATTTTACTGGTATCATAGTTTTACGAGTTTTTACATCTCTGTCGGTACTTCCAATTTTTGACAGATGTTGCTCAATCTTTTCGGCATCCCCTTGTCATTTACGGTCGTTCTTCCAATACCGTAAATCTGCGCTATACTTGTAGCAGTTTCGCCCATCCTCAAACGTTTAATAACTTCGAGCTCCTCGAGTCCTAATACAACACGTTTCCGCTTTTCAGACATTTTCGAAGCACACCACACCATTAAAAAACTTTTTAACGAAAAATTAAACCGACGAAAAAATCAACTGAAAAGCAAAAAATTAAATAAACCTTCTTAGTCTAAATGATAATTGAGCTCCTAAACTAATGTGAGTAACTGATTTTGAGTCGGCGCCAAACGAACAATTTATTTATTTTATTTTATTTAATTTATTGTGTAATCTACAGAATTATAATACCAATGATCGATTACAAACATTTATGATTCCCTTATATTGTAGACATCACCCTAATAATTCATAACTTATAACTATACTAACAAATAATAATTATAATAATTATAATAACGACCACAACAGTAATACTAGCAAAAAATTGATGAATGAATTTCATTACTTAGCATTATTTATACAACCTATGATAGTGCGAAAATAGTAGTGTTTTGTACCTACCGTGTGTAACCTCGAATATATCATATTCCAGTTTATTTATTATCTGGCATATTCTATAGACTGGTACATTCATACCCAGATTGGTCTTCAGTCTTGGTATCGTGAGGAGTGGAATATTTCTATTGTTATATTGTGGGGTTGGTTTATATATTTCATTCAATATTAAGGGACATATTGCTGTTCCATGTATTAGTTTATGGATGAAAATTGCCGATGATATTTCTCTTCTCTCTTCCAACTTTATGGATTGAAATTCCGTTAATAATTTTATGTGAGGAATGTTAAAAATGTATTCTCCGTGTTTTTTGTAATACAAATATCTTAAAAAATGTTTTTGCACTTTCTCGACCTCTTCCTCTTGACAGCTATAAAAAGGAGACCATATTATTGCGCAATATTCCAAGAAGCTCCTTACGAATGAATTATAGATAATTTGCAATGTTTCATGTTTGTTGAATTGGCAGGAATTCCTAATAACAAATCCTAACATTTTATATGCTTTTGTCACCACGCTATTAATATGAAGATCAAATTTGAACTCTTTATCAAAAATTATTCCTAAATCCTTCACATTTTCTTTAACAGGTAATGGAGTTCTGCCCAATTCATAGGTGTTATTTGTAATAATTTTTTCCTAGTGAATGTTACTGTAAAACATTTACCAGTATTGAAAGGAAGTTTGTTTTCTTCTGACCAACGCCATATATTATCAAAGTCTTCCTGCAAACTCTCACAATCAGAAACAATTTGAATTCTCTTCAAATTTTCAAATCATCAGCAAACAAATAGCACTCTGAGAACTGAATGGCATCTGGCAATGAATTTATCAAACATAGGAAAAGAAGTGGTCCCAAATTGGATCCTTGTGGTACTCCTGACCTTGTGTTAATATTTCCCGATGTGCATCCCTGAATAAACGTACAGATTGATTAATTCTTTTGAAAACCCAAAGCTAAACATTTTTTTTATAACACATCATGATCTACTATGTCAAAAGCTTTACGAAAATCGGTGAACACCACGTCAACTTGCCGTCGGCTGTCAACAATTTCTCCCACTGTTTGTGTAAAACTCATTAAATTTGTAACGGTAGATTTTTTCGTCATGAAACCATGTTGTTCTGGCGATATTGAAGGACTTACGAAGTCATATATTTTTTTGTATAACGCACTTTCAAATATTTTGCTTGGAACGCAAATCAAAGCCACAGGTCTATAATTGACAATTTTTTTGTTTTGCAGATTCAAAAATTGGACATATTTTAGTTGTCTTTCAAAGAAAAGGATATTTATTTGTTGCTCAGATGAGATTGAAAATTATTCTCAGTGGGGCCAGTAGAAAATCCGCACATCCCTTGATAATATAAGCGGGTATTTTGTCAGGGCCCAAAGATTTTTTTGGTTTCAGAGATCTAATTGCCGATTTTATTTCTTCATCTGTGAGAGTTCTGATGCAAAGGCGGTTCATGGCACCATCTTCATTGAAATTAAATTCATCTATATTATAATTCGCCTCTCAGATGACAAAATCAAAAAAATCATTCCTTCCTTCATGAATCATTGCCCCTGTGTCAGAAGTACACTGGTTTTTACTAACAAAATGAACATGGTTCCAAAAATTACTAGAATTTCCTGTAATACCTTCTTCAATTTCATTAATATACTGCCTATGGGCATTCTTTATATCCCTTTTTATTTTTGACCTCAAGTACCTGAATTGTTGTTCATCCAATTCCGTGCCATATTTCCTAAAAAAATTTCTATGCAAATCTTTTTTTCTGATGTCTGAAATAATTCTCCGACTAAACCAAGGTGGGTATGAACGTTTTTTGAATACAGCCATTGGTACACATTGATCGAAAATCACATATATTTTTTTATAAAATATTTCTAGTACCGCATCCACGTTGCTAGAATTAGTTAACTCGTCCCAATTCATGTCTCTGAAACTCGAATATATTTGATCAAAATTTGCTTTTTTAAAATTGTACTGTTTATTGAAAGTTTTTCCGTTATGCGATTCTTCACATTTAATTTCAACAAGCCCAAATAATGCTGGATGATTTGAATTTTCTTTACTATTGGACAGTCGCATTTCTCTAGTGCTAATTTTTGGTTCGAGATTATGAGATCTAAGTATCTATTTCTAGCATTCGGAATGTTATTGTGCTGGAACATTTCAATTATCGAAGATTATTATATTACTTTGAAAGAAGTAACAAAACGCAGTCGGGCATCTCGCTGCGTTCATTTTACGCTTTACCTGATTCAATTGCTAGTTTGTTTGGCGCCGACTCAAAATCAGTTACTCACATTAGTTTAGGAGCTCAATTATCATTTAGACTAAGAAGGTTTATTAATTTTTTTACTTTTCAGTTGATTTTTTCGTCGGTAAAATTTTTTGTTAAAATTTTTGTATTTTTCAATTTTTTTTTTGCTAAATTCTACTAATCACTACCTACTTAATTTTCTATTTCCTCCAAAATACTTACTTCAACTATTAACTATTAAATAATATGACTTTCTATTTTAAATATTTATTGTTATATAATATAAACTTATTTTGAGAGTTCTGGTTAGTTGATTTCATGACTTCGTATAAAATTCCATCCTTCCATAGAATGTTATCATTTTGACGGATGTAGGAGGGTCTGTCAATATCAACTACATATGTGTGCCAATGTTCATAAGTGAAAAATCAACCATCCCCAATTTTTCTACCCATAGGGGTAGATTATTTCATTCCAAATTGGAACATGATCAACTATGAGGTTTACCCTTCCTAATAAAGAAAAAATCATCCAAATCGGAAAACCCACTACAAAGTTATGCCTGATAGGCACGGACCAAAATTCAGAAGGTGAACGATCAAATATCCTTCATTTCGCTACCCTTAGTGATGGATTTTGCTGTTCAAATTAAAATGGGACCAACTCCGAAGTACACCCTAGCCAATGAGAAAAGAATCTTCGGAATCGAACCCCTCTGTGGAAAGTTGTGCGTCAGCATACATAAAAAAAAATATGCGCATCGAATAGAGAATCTCCTCCTTTTTGGTTTCGTCGGTTAAAAAGGCACTACGAAACACTGATCTGCACTTGTCAGTCGCTACTGACTAACTGAAACAATAGAAGAGATCGCGCGCTAATTTAGCCCTAACTAGATTGAAATCATGAAGTCCAGTGGCGTCCCGGAAGGCACGTTAACCAATATTTTTTACCAAAAAAATGTGCGCCACTGACTTTTTTTTTGCAATGGGCAACTGACACTACAACTTTTTCATATTTATCATTTTTTTTGTATCTAGCTTTGTTTTTGAAAAAAAACATAAAAATCACTTTATTGCATGTCCCTGGGACAACATAATAAAAAATTTGAACTACCAAACCGTCAAAAACTTGTTATTTTTTTCCATATCAATAGTCTATTCCAGTCTTGGAAATTGTTATCGGAAGTAATGCAAGCAATAAATTTTTTTTATTCGTTATTAAAAAATATTTTTATTGTTGTCCATGTATATGCAATAACGAGATTTTTATTTATGCTTAAACAATCAAAATTACATCTTTTGAATTTCTAGATCAACTGTTTTTGATGAAACAAAACGTAAATTATTACTGCAGTGTTTTGGAAGTGAAGTTAGAGGGCATGAAAGGAAAAACAATTGTTCAAACAAATTTGACTTTGAATAACTTGAAACAGTGCATACGTAATTATTTGAAGTATTTTGAAGAGTTCTAGGCTATGAAATTCGTTACTGATATTAGAAAATGGTTCGGTATACAAACTCAGAAATGGCCGATATGCATTTTGTCTATGGAATGGCCCAAGGCAATTCCATAGACAAAATGCATTTATCAAGAAAGATATCCTCATCGTATTGTACCAAATAGACAAACATTTGTAAGAATACACGAAATGCTGTGGGAATCAGTGTTCAATCTTTTTCATTCATTAATTCATTTATGTTTTGTATTGTTATTATCTTTAATTAGAGAGAAACATATTTCATTTTCATAGTATTAGTAGTATTGTAATTCATTATTGCCTTTCAAATCTACCGCGTATATCCTCTGGTGAGGTACCGAACGAAAACTAGTTGAACGAAAGACTCCGCACGAATAGTAAGTAATTTCAAATTCGCTGTTTTAAGAGGGATCAAGGTGAGTGCATTTTCAACTGACGATTTTCTTCTCTTAATTGAACCATAACTAACGCGACAATCAGGCACCTTCCAAAGGTCGGCTGCTCTTATTGGGAGACCTGCAACAGTAAGAACAGTGGAGCTGGAGGAAGCAGTTTTACGTGAAGTTGAGCGTAGCTCCGATACAAGTACACGCAAAATTGCACAACAATCAAACATTTCTCACTTTACTGTATGGAATATTTGGAGGGACTATCAACTGTATCCTTACCACATACAGCGTGTGCAAGCGTTATTACCTGCGGATTTTCCCAAGCGAGTTGTTTATTCTACTTGGCTTTTGCAACAACAGGCAGCATCTCCGACATTTTTATCCCGTATATTCTTTACCGATGAAGCGTGTTTTTCCCAAAATTCAATTATGAACTTTCATAAAAATCATATCTGGGCTGAAGGAAATCCCCATGCGGTTATAGAACATCATTATCAACAACAGTTTTCCGTGACTGGTTTGGTATTGTGGGTGATCATCTCATTGGACCTAATTTTTTACCCCCGAGATTAAATGGTCAAGAGTATCGTCATTTTCTGGAATTTGTTGTACCTGTACTATTTATTAGAAATTGTCTCACTGGCAGTAAGAGGAGCAATGTGGTTTTTGTACGATGGGGCTCCACCTTACTTCAGCATAGTAGCACGTCTATTTCTGGATGCAACTCATGGAGAAAACTGGATCGGTAGCGCAGGTCCACAGTCATGGCCACCCGGGTCACCGGATTCAAATCCCTTAGATTCCTTCCTTCGGGGACATTCAAAGTCGCTCGTTTATAAAACTCCAGTCAACACTGAGGAAGTTAATCCAACCGATACGGGATTCATGTGATCAGATAAGACATACGCCGGAAATATTTCAACGTGTTCGGCAATCGATGTTAAGACGAGTAATGCTTGCATTGAAGTTAAAGGAGGACATTTTGAGCAACTATTGTAAGTTTTGTGTTACTTATTGTGAATGTTTTCTTACTGGAAAAATCGTACCATTTGTTTAAGTGTGGTTTTAATAAAGGGTTCTTCTTGTTTCATGTTTTAATTTCCGGCGTTACCACATAACAATTAAGTGAAAGTGAAAGTGAAAATACGAAAAAAATTTTGAAAACTAAAAAGTTGTAGTTTTAGTAGCTTAATGCGAAAACAATACAAAAATTGCAAAAAAAATCACTGGCGCACATTTTTTTTTGTCAAGGATATTGGTTATGGTGCCTTCCGGGACGCCACTGGACATGATATTTTCAATATAGTTATGGCTAAATTTGCCCCTTGCTACCCGAAATAACACTGCCAAATTTCAACAAAATCGGCTAAAGGATTATTAAGACATTTAGGAAAAAACTATTCCATTTAAAAATGTTGACACCCTATATCTTGAAAACGAAGCATTACCGAACCTATGTTCATATGAATTTTTCGTCTTAGAATTACTCAAAGACTCACCCCTTCAAGTTTGGCCACGTACTTACATAACACCCTGTATCCTAAACAAGTTATTTCTGCTGCAAAGTTCATTCAATGTCATACATCAAGGCACTGTTGTCGCTTTCCATTAAATGTGACCGTCTCCCCTGTAAACAGAATTCAAACAGCGACGACCTCACTTTTTTATGGTTTATTTCGAAAAAGGCACAGACAATGTACTGAAATTCGAATGAGCACTGGATAAATATTTGAACGAACAGTTACATTTTTTATCGCCCAAAAGAGTATCATAATATTCGAATGGAATAGATCATGAAAAGAGCTATTAATTTTTTCACGGGACATTAACGTTTTTCATTCAGATTATCTCGTTGAGAATGAATACAGAAAATCCGATAGCGCCTCCACTCTTGGAAGTGGTAGATTTCACAAACTATAGCTGACAAATGGATGAATTTCTGATATAAATACGTGCATCTAGGAAATAAAATCCCCGAAAAAAAATCCACGTGGAAAACGAACCGTGATGAAAACGTCTGCGCAAAAAATTTTCCCGGAAAAAAATTCTCCCAGAATAAAAATCTCCTAAAACAAGCGCACCCCAAATATATTTAATGCTATGTAGGAATATTTCTATAAGCGTATTTTGCAAAACACCTGGGAATCGTGAATTGCTTTCTGATCACCTGGGCTGTAGGCAGTCATTGCATGTTACAAATTAGTATTAAACAAATTGGGTTCATTAAAAAATTGAAAAATCAAACAACCATTTGATTTAAAATGCAAATTTTCACTCACGGATTTTTTTATTTTTGAATCAGAGTACTTTCACAAAATTTATCAGGTATATCCCAGTCCAGAAGTGCTTTAGGAAGGGGAGTAGTTGTTTTCTGTAGATGTTTAAAAAAGGTTCATTTTTATGGTAGATTTTTTCAATTCCAGATATTTTTTCAAATCATTTGAGAATGTTTCTCTTCCTATCGTGGTATTACCATATATTAGGAGAAATATCACAAATGACAGAAATTGGTGCCAAAAGTTCATTACAATATCAAAATGGTCAAAACTGTCTGCAGAGAAGTTGAAACTGACAATTAGAAGGTTAAAATAAAATAATGATCTAAATTAAAAAATAAATTATACCACGTTTTCAAAGGACAAAAGTATAATTTCTCCTAGCCCCCTACAGATTTATAACCCATTCAGATTCTCAACCCCATTGTCCTGGAAATTTGTTATTGGAAATTTTTAATAGCTATGAAAATAGTTGTAAGATTTAAAACGAAGAACGTGGGTCTAGGAGGAATTATTTTATACATTTTAGTCCGTTTCGAAAACTTATATAATATTATTTTTTTAATTAAATAATTATTTTATACTTTTTGGTCTGTTTTATAACCGAGTATATTAAAAAATCATCACATAATTATTCTATACTTTTTAGTCCGTTTAATTGACTGGCATATACAAAAAAAGGTTATTTAAATAATTACACCGGCGAGATGATTTTTCTTGTCTAAAATATTATACATTTTTTCTACCAATTCTGTGGTGCTGACGACGAGACCAGACCTTTTTCTTTCGTATCACGTCAGGTTTTTAATAAAATTAATATATTCGCAATTTTATTTGTTTTAATAAAAATAAGTTAAATTATTAAGTTTTGGCACTCTTTTTTCAAATTGTGCGACCTCTCGTGAGGAAATTTAAGTTGCTATAGCGACACTCCCAGTTATTGAGGCGTTACATGAGGATTAGCCGTTACAGTAACTTTGTTTACAAAATTTATACTGAAATATTAGAGTGTTTATTTTAAAAGGGTGTTAGTGTTTTACTTTTGCTATTCATTGAATCTTATCATTGCTTTGTGGCTGAACAACATTTCCTAAACAAAATGTCTTCAAGAAAGTGTCAAAATAGTGTGGATATATTTTGTTACATCTGTAGAAATTTTATGATTTCAAAGCAAAAACAAAAAATTGCTGATTTTGTGCAAAATGCATATAATGCTTACTTTGGCTTTAAAATACAACTCAAATCGGGGGTATATGAAACAATTTTGAAGCATTGAACAAGCAATGATGGTTTTGAATACCTTGGTTAAAAATTCCCAAGATTATCTAATGCAAAAATGAAAGAAAGGGTATTCGATGGACCACACATCAGATCTTGATGAAAGACGGGAATTTGATGCAAAATGAATATACTGTATTAGAAGCTTGGCTGGCTTTAAAACTTGTTAACGATTTCTTAGGTAATCAAAAACACCCTATAAAAATATTGTGGCAACTTTATTGGATGAATATAAAAAATTGGGATACAATATGAGTATGAAACTCTTCTTTCTAGATTCACATCTGGATTTTTTCCCTGAAAATCTTGGTGATTTCAGTGGAGAACAGGGAGAACGGTTTCATCAAGACACCAAAACTATGGGAACAAGGTACCAAGGTCGTTGGAATGTGAATATGCTGGCTCATTACTGCTGGTCACTGAAACGTGATATTCCTGATGATATTCACAAAAAAATCACACTCAGACGTAATTTTACAGAAAAGCGCAAAAAAACACTTCAAATAGTCCAATAGTAATGATTGTACTTGATATTTTCTTCATAAATATTTAAATATACGTATTGATTTTCTTCTTAAAATTTCAAAATCAACCTTTTTTTCCTTTTATAGAAGAATCTGATATGACAGAGCAAATATGGAGGAATTTATGTGTTCAGAACACTTAAAGTCAACGATATTTAACACTCAAATGAAAACAACGTCCCAAAAATTTTAATTTGTCGGCCGGTGTTATTTTATACTTTTCAGTACGTTTTATGAACGTGGTATATTGAAGAATTATCTTAATAATTATTCATTTCATTCAACTCTGTGTCGCTCATTGTCCCTATTGAATTTTCCCTTCTGGGTATCCGGATTTCTTGGGAGTGTTCTTCAGTTATATTTTCGGGTTTTTTATATGCTCGTTCCTCTTGCCTATTTTCTGGAATTTCAAATTTTCCTTTTTGATTTCCTAGTGATAGGGGGGGGGGCAAGTGGGGAGAAGGGGGGGGGAGATTTCCCCCATCACCCCCTAATTACGCGCTTGGCACATCGTTATAAAAGTTTCTTATATTTCTCACCATTGCAGAGTGGAAACGTTTCCAATTCTACCAGTCTTCACGATGATCGCGAAAGAGTAAAAGTTTTCCTCGAAAAAGATGTATTAGAGACCCAGTGAATGGGATGCCCCTCCAGCCCCAATGTTATAGGATACTCGTTTTGAGATTTTTTCCTTCGACCGATTCATCTATATGAGTTCTTAATTAACATTGGATTAAAAAATCGAACAGCAA
The DNA here is from genome assembly GCA_018342105.1 of Gonioctena quinquepunctata. Lineage (NCBI taxonomy): Eukaryota > Metazoa > Arthropoda > Insecta > Coleoptera > Chrysomelidae > Gonioctena > Gonioctena quinquepunctata. The sequence goes on along the minus strand of JAFIRS010002284.1, from coordinate 49,558 downwards.
CTGGATGAAAATACAAATTTCCATTCTCAGATTTTTTTATTTCAAGTTAGGGCCCTTCCAGAAAATTCAGATATATTTCAAAGTCCAGCAATGCTTTAGCTAGAGGAAGAGTTGTTTTCAGTTAGATGTTTCAAAGAAGGTTAATTTTTATCGTAGATTATTCAGATTTCCAGATATTTCTCTTCAATATTCATTGGAGAATGTTTCCCTTTTTATCGTAGCATTACTTATGATAATATTTCCGGTGGACAAATCCTGCTGCTGTAGGGTTGAGGGATATTCAGCTGATATCCCATCCTTTGATACGCCACTGCTCGTTACACCAACGCCCCCTTAACTGTGTGAAATTCATTTCAATGGTGCATTGTGTTTACGTCAACAGCTATCCCCTAGCTTTTGACAATCGGACCCAAAACTATTCGGCAATATAGTGGTTGCACTAGAATCTGTCAGAATCTGCAATGAAAATACAATGCCTGCTCAGAGCCCTTGTCTCAATTATAATTCGTGTGCAATTATAATCAGGGTGGATTGTGGATTTTGGATTAATACAGAATGATAGAATCACGAACGATAATCAATTGTGACGTGTTGAAGCATTGTTTGAGGATGCAGAACTTAATAGAGGTGCTACTTGTGATTCAACTGAACAGTTTTATATTTTTATCCAACACGAGAATTGAACAGGAGTGTATTAAGTTTGATTATAAAGTTCTGGTTTTTCTCTAATCTGAGTGAATACAATGTACCATATTCTTTCCACATTTGATCGAACTCGTAATAGTAACCAGCGAAATCAACTAAAACTATTCATGTCTAATAATTTCTAAACGCTTTGTCAGCGTGCCATATAAACCACAATTTATGCTGGCAGATTACTTATATTTTTCAAAGGTCTCAGCGAAGCGTTCACGGTGAAATGATTTCGATGTAACGCCTTCCACTTTCTTATGAAGAAGGTGTGCCAGAAGCGTCGGCGATGAAAAATATGGTTGCGAGAAAAATCGGTGTAACTCGTAAATTGTTCGATTAGAGTGTCTGCTGGCCTTGGAACACTGAGAGTCTATGATAACATGGAACTGTGATTAAGTTCATCGAGACCGATAGATTTCCAGTTCATTAATTGTGTGAGGATGATACATTTGTCTCTTTGGATGCTTGAAAACTTTCGAGGGCGTCAATATCAACGTTTTACTTTGTCATCGCATTTTTCAATGGACTCAAAAAAGAGAGATCTTTTAATTTATGTATGTCCACGCATGACCCAATGGGAGATAAACCAATTTTGATGTTTCCTTAAGAATTTTTTGATATTGGTTTTGAATTATGTGCCATATTTCAATGCTATTACACCAGTAGCAATATTTTTTCAGCTAATGAGAATGTTACTTTCGTCTACTTCGTGGTATCTTTAACAAATAGAACATTTACTCACCAAATCTTGAATTTAACAGATATTATTTCCATAATATAAACGTGAGATCATGATAATAATGATGAAAACATTTACCTACTGAAAAATAAGCAAACATATATGGGGTTATTCAGAACTTTATAGAAACATAATACGAAAAGTTTCCATAAACAAATCAATTAGATCACTTCCTAACTGAATATCTCAGTACTGGATATTGAAATTAATTTTTTTTAAGTGAAACTTCTTCGGGAGCGATGAGAGTATGATGTATCATTTTCATTGATTTATCAGAATTGTGATTTTTTTCATCAACATTGTCTTCTCAACTTTTTTGTGGTAAGATCGAATTAATACCATTTGATTGGTTGTCTGCTTATTTATACCATATCCTTCAAATTGTAGACGTAAAAATTTCACTAATGGACAATGGAGTTCTGGTAGTTTCTATAAAACTACTCAATATCTCTTCTACTCCATTTTCCTATGCTCAGAATAGTTTCGTCAACCGTTAGACCTTCATCAAAATTCAAGAAATATGCCAAGAAAACAATATTTGACCCTGGCAAGTGTACATTTCTCCAGAAATGAAACGATAATGACGTTTGAAGATATTTGGTTATAAGAAAATTTCAGGTAATGGATAACGAAGTTCTTGAAGTTTCGATAAAAACACTCAATATAACCTCTACACCATTTTCAAACCTTTCGACCTCCACCAAAATTTAGAAAATATTCCACGAAAACAATAGTGAACCCAGGCAAGTGATTATTTCTCCAAAAATGAAACGATAATAACGTTTATAGATATTCGTATACCTATAGAGATGAAAATTTCAAGTAATGGATAGTGGAGTCCTTGTAGTTTCGATAAAAAGACTCAATATAACCTCTACTCCATTTTCGAATGCTCAGAATTGTTTTGTGTATCCTTTGACCTTCACCAAAATTTAGAAAATATTCCAACAAAACAATAGGGGACCCTGGCAAGTAGGTATACATTTCTCCAAAAATTAAATGATAATAACGTTTATAGATATTCGTATATAGAAATGAACATTTCATAAATTTATATTCAACCAATTAGAAGACTCCTTTTTGTTTACGTTGCTTATAGCATCGGGAGATTATCAGTAGTAATACCACTAGTGGCTGAATTTTCGCGATAAGTCTGTCGATTTATTTCTAAACGAAACTGAGTTGCTTGAAAACACCACGAGTCCGCAGGACGAGTGGTGTTTTCTTCAAGCAACTCAGTTGAGTTTAGAAATAAAAGACAGACTTATAAGATAAATTCAATCACGAGTGGTATTTTATTAGACTATTTCACGAACAAAATGAAAGGTCAAAAAATTTAAATTCGGCAGAATGAGTGGAAGAAATTTAATAATAATAAATAATTCAAATTTAATTATAAGCATGAAATATTTATTTAAACTATAAACGATTTGTTTCAATTATAATTTGTTACCTATAACAATAAATAATTTTTTATGAACACGAGCATAATATATTATTCTCGACTATAATTATTATAAATGGTGCAATTGAAAAAAATTGAATAGTATGACCGTTATTAGGTGGCTACAATGTATTGTTGGTATTATTACTTGATGTACTTGAAGTACTCCTAAAAGTATTCACTATATTCTGATGATTTTCAGCACTGAGATGTAAATACGGTTTCATCGAGTTCGAACTTCCATGTCCAGTAATTTCCATAGCTTGTTGTTCACTAACGCCGGATTGTAGTAACTGACTAACTGCAGTGGCACGATTAAAGTGATTTCTTATTTTTAGTTTTCTAGTATCTAATCCTATCTTGTCTGCAGATAGTTTTGATATTGTATTAATACCAATAGGGCAATTCTTGTACCAATTATTATTATTATATTTATTCCACTTGCCATTCACTGTCAGAAAAAGTCTGTCATTGGTAATAATTCCCCTTTTCGATATAAGTTTCCGGTATAATCTCACAGAACTTTCAGGATTTTTCAAATTTTGAGTAAGCCATTTAGTATCTGCACATTTTTATCACCACCGTGGCGGGTTTTGGAGAATATCGGGTTATATGCAATTCTGTTTGTTAAACAGCCTTTGTTGTCAGTCTCTCCCTTAAAAAAATGTAACTTGGAAAACGTTGCTTCGTTACCTCTCCAAGCTAGTTCTACGCAGCTATGTGAAAAAACTTCTTTTGGAGTCCCTCTGGCGTGTCTTCGTCCCATTGTAAGCACATATTTCTATATTTTCTCTTGCTATCTCGAGCCGCCCTCGCCTCCTTGAACATTATATTTTTGAAGGGATCAATATGTCTCTGATACTCACAAAAATATTTTTCTTGTACTAATTTTGCATTAGTGTTCCATATGGTTTTGATAACACTCTCCTTGTCATCACTACCATCAATTTTTCGCATATTGAATGCCCAGTCTTTCAGAATGAATGCTAATCTTTCGTTGCTATTTTCTGCATCTAATTTGTAGTTGCGTTCCGCACAGAACGTCATAAATTGTCTCCATATATAAGATTTTGATTTTTTTGTGTTACTGGGTATATTTACTTCAAAATTTTGGTTTATTACTTCATTTGAAGTAGTACCGAAGCGTTTTACTCATTTTGACGTTTCAGCTACAATTATTTTTGGTCAAACTGTCAAACTTTGCATTGCGATCCGTATCCATGGTAACGTCGTTGAAAACACCATGCTGATAGACCAATCAGAATTGAAAGACAGCTGGTGTTTTCGCGATAATACAAGCTGTCTCTGGTTTTTGATTGGTCAGATTTTGTGAAAATTTCAAGGTGCGTGGAATAGTCGCGATAATTTTGTTAGTTCCTATTAACTTAATGGAATTAATAAGTGATAATTTTTCTGTCAAAAATGAAGCGCCTTATATCTATTGCCAAAAGTCACTCAGAATAAAATCAAAATACATTTTGTTGCTAACTTATAATTTTTATTGATACTTACCAATTTGCTTTATATATCGAACACCGAGGCTAAAAGAGACACATACATTTTTTTGAAAAGATTTAAAATATTATGAAATTGTTGCACTGCATCTTTTTTAATGGGCAAAAAACTTGGTGATTCTATCATTGAAAATTGTCTGTGTTTCATCAAATATATGTAATATTTTGACACTCGTTTATTCCGTTGGGCTTTGGAGATCTTGTGGCTTTCTGAAATTGGTTTTAATTCCATATCAACTTTGTAAAATAATTTCTTATCTTCAAGAATATTTTCGTCCATAAACTGGTCCAATAAAAATGGTAATAATTTCAAGTCTCTGTGGTTTTGGCTAACGTCACTTATCTTTTCGCACATAATACATAATTTATAACTTTTACAGTTTATTGTAGATATTTGTTTTGGAGTCGTTTATTATTTATTAAAATTTTACATTGATTTGACAATAATATAGAATGCCAAATCACCGAGACAATAACTGCCAAATGTCAAACGTTAACAAATGTTACTCAGAGCCAACTATTTACTCGTTTATATCATATGAATAATATCTAAATGAAAATGTATTATCAATTTCTCCTCATTTGTACAATTAATAATATTTTTTAATGTCCGTCACATTTAAGTAACAAAAACGTGTTACTTAACGTCAAAGTAAAATTCTCTTGTGAAAATACAATATGTTATATTTCTCTAAAATCATCGGAAATAATTTTTTTTAAGCTTTAGTTGAAACTATGAAGACATAATTTCAGATGTTATGATTGAAAACGAATTAATATTTTTAATGTTCCTGAAATTTTTGTAATAAACTTCAGGTACTGACAAGTAGAATCAACTTCTATTGTAAAAATACAGTGCGCCATATTGAACTAAACTCACCAAAAATGTGTTTTTTAAAGTTTTATTTGAATTTAAAACTATAAAGACATTGGATTTCAGATAACAAATTTGTTATTTAATGTTTCTCACATTTAAGTAATAAAAACGAGTTACTTACGGCTAAAATGAACTTCATTTCTAGAACTCTAATTAATTACAAATAACTAAAGTCGCCGGAAATATGTTTTTGTAGCATTTTAGCAAAAAAATTACAATAATAAAAAACTATATATTATGTCCAACACTGTATATTTCAGAAATGAAGCAGGAAAGAAAAGCTAAAACATTCATATAGATTAACTCTTCATTGCCTATTTAGAATAACACTACTTATTGAAGCGATTCAACGTGAATCTTTAAAATTATAACTAAATTTTTGTATTAATATTAAACACGCAGTTGTTGTAGACAACTCTGGAAAAAGTGTAGGAAATACTGGAATTATTCGATTGCTCTACAAAGGCATACGTTTTAGTTTCACTTGCCTGAATTTGCTTCATAGACTCAATAATCTTTTTATGGTGAGAACTATTCATTTGTAGGTAAGGCTTAATAGATTGACTACTGGAATGGCCTGTTATTTCAATGAGTTTTTGTCCTTCAACTCCAAACTGTTCTAGGCTAGTGACTGCTGTGGCTCTGGCTGAATGATTTGTCAATTTTATTCTTTTAGTATCGATCCCAATCTTTGCTGCTGACTGTTTGAACCATGTAGAGATTGTGTTTTCTGCCTACCGGAGAATTTTTGTATCATTTTTTGGACACCTTCCATTTTGAATTTGGTGGTAAAAAAAGATGGTCTGTTGTTATTGAACACATAATTACGTTTTTCCATCAATCTCTTAAATAATCTTACGGGGCACATTTCAGGATTAGCAACATTTTTCATAAGGAACTTGCTATCTGCAAGTTTTTTAGACCCTCCTTGAGTGGTTTTTGAAAAACAGGGTTATATTCAATCCGGCCAGTAGAGTATCCTCTATCCATTTTTCCAATAAAGTATTGAATGCAGCAGTTTACTCCTTCACTGCCTCTACATGCGAGCTCATGAGCAACAATAAAGAAACACTTTTTTGAAGACCGTCAGGTGTATCTTCATCCCATAAATGCAATATTTCACTATAATCAGCAGTCGATAATGCTGAAGAAATTTCCTTCCTTCTGGAAACATCCATCTGCAATTTACGACGTTTTGCATCTCTTGCCGCTCTAGCTTCCAAAAACTCTATATCTTTGAATGGATCAAACTCAATTTTATATGTAGTAAAATAATATTTTTGAAGCTGTTTCGCTGTGGAATTCCACATTAGTTTAATAACGTTTTCTTTGTGATTTTCAGAATTTTATTTTTGCATGTTGAAAGCCCAATCTTTTAATATTGATGCTGAATTTGCTATGGATGTTGGAGGATCGCTTACCCTATAAGATTTTTCAACACAGAACTGCATAAATTGTTTCCACACACTAACTTTTGACCTTCTTGTATTATTAGGTACACTGCTCAATTTCTTTAGCAATCGAACTTGCTGATTCATTACCAAAACGAATCATTGTTTACAGAATATTATTTTAACAATGAATATCACGGGTACGACTGAAAAACTGATTGTTACTTGCTGGTCTATCTCACCTGTCACTTCGGAATGACTTGACATTTGAATTAAAATTAAGTCGTAGTAGTATACCTAAGTGTCAGATTTTACCCATAAAAAATTTGACATCTACGCAGAACAGGTCGTAGGGTTCATCTTCTCATCATATTGAAAGCAACTCCAATTTATGAAATTTTTTTACCGAATCTCCCACGTAGCAGAATTAATTCCTGATAAATTTTTTCTCGGTTTCACTCATGGTTTCGTTGATAGAAAATTTCCCTCGTCTTCGACTCAGGCTAATTATCTATTAACAAAAACATTCGTGACCTTGAAAAAATTATCGATAATAACTCTGCTGCTAGGGAGATTATAAGTAAAAATTTCACGTAATGGATAGTGGAGTTCTTGTAGTTTTCATAAAAAGATTCAATAAAACCTCTACACCATTTTCGAAACCTTTGACCTTCACCAAAATTTAGAAAATATTCCAAGAAAACGATAGTGGACCCTGGCAAGTATACATTTCTCCAAAAATGAAAGGATAATCATGTTTATAGATTTTGTATAAAGAGATGAGAATTTCAAGTAATGGATAGTGGAGTTCTTGTAGTTTCGATAAAAAGACTCAATATAACCTATACACCATTTTCGAATGCTCAGAATTGTTGCGTGTACCCTTTGACCTTCACCAAAATTTAGAAAATATTCCAAGAAAACAATAGTGGACCCTGGCAAGTAAACATTTCTCCAAAAATAAAAGGATAACGTTTATAGATATTCGTATAAAGAGATGAGAATTTCAAGTAATGGATAGTGGAGTTCTTGTAGTTTCGATAAAAAGACTCAATATAACCTATACACCATTTTCGAATGCTCAGAATTGTTTCGTGTACCATTTGACCTTCACCAAAATTTATAAAATATTCCAAGAAAACAATAGTGGACCCAGGCATGTAAACATTTCTCCAAAAATGAAAGGATAATAACGTTTATAGATATTCGTATAAAGAGATGAGAATTTCAAGTAATGGATACTGGAGTTCTTGTAGTTTCGATAAAAAGACTCTTTAACCTATACACCATTTTCGAATGCTCAGAATTGTTTCATGTACCCTTTGACCTTCACCAAAATTTGGAAAATATTCCAAGAAAACAATAGTGCACCCTGGCAAGTAAACATTTGTCCAAAAAAGAAAGGATAATAACGTTTACAGATATTCGTATAAAGAGATGAAAATTTCAAGTAATGGATAGTGGGGTTCTTGTAGTTTCAATAAAAAGACTCAATATAACCTATACACCATTTTCGAATGCTCAGAATTGTTTCGTGTACCATTTGACCTTCACCAAAATTTAGAAAATATTCCAAGAAAACAATAGTGGACCCTGGCAAGTATATATTTCTCCAAAAATTAAACGGTAATAACGTTTATAGATATTCGTATATAGAAATGAGAATTCCACGTAATGGATAGTGGAGTTCCTGTATTTTTGATAAAAATATTCAATAAAACCTCTACACCATTTCCAAACCCATTGACCTTCACCAAAATTTAGAAAATATTCCAAGAAAACAATAGTGGACCCAGGCAAGTAAACATTTCTCCAAAAATGAAAGGATAATATCGTTTATAGATATTCGTATGAAGAGATGAGAATTTCAAGTAATGGATAGTGGAGTTCTTGTAGTTTCGATAAAAAGACTCTATAACCTATACACCATTTTCGAATGCTCAGAATTGTTTCATGTACCTTTTGACTTTCACCAAAATTTAGAAAATATTCCAAGAAAACAATAGTGCACCCTGTCAAGTAAACATTTCTCCAAAAAAGAAATGATAATAACGTTTATAGATATTCGTATAGAAAGATGAATATTTCAAGTAATGGATAGTGGGGTTCTTGTAGTTTCAATAAAAAGACTCAATATAACCTATACACCATTTTCGAATGCTCAGAATTGATTCGTGTACCATTTGACCTTCACCAAAATTCAGAAAATATTCCAAGAAAACAATAGTGGACCCTGGCAAGTATATATTCCTCCAAAAATTAAACGGTAATAACGTTAATAGATATTCGTATATAGAAATGAAAATTCCACGTGATGGATAGTGGAGTTCTTGTATTTTTGATAAAAAGGCTCAATTTAACCTCTACACCATTTTCAAACCCTTTGACCTTCACCAAAATTCAGAAAATATTCCAAGAAAACAATAGTGGACCCAGGCAAAGTATATTTTCCTCCAAAAATTAAACGATAATAACGTTTACAGATATTCATATATAGAAATGAAAATTTTACGTAATGGATAGTGGAGTTCTTGTAGTTTTGATAAAAAGATTCAATAAAACCTCTACACCATTTTCAAACCCTTTGACCTTCACCAAAATTTAGAAAATATTCCAAGAAAACAATAGTGGACCCTGGCATGTATATATTTCTCCAAAAATTAAACGATAATAACTTCTATAGATATTCGTATATAGAGATGAAAATTTCACGTAATGGATAGTGGAGTTCTTGTAGTTTCGATAAAAAGATTCAATACAACGTCGACACCATTTTCAAACCCTTTGATCTTCCCCAAAATTTAGAAAATATTCCAAGAAAATAATAGTGGATCCTGGCAAGTATACATTTCCCCAAAAATTAAATGATAATAACGTTTATAGATATTTATATAAAGAGATGAAAATTTCACGTATTGGATAGTTGAGCTCTTGTAGTTTCCATAAAAAGACTCAATATAACCTCTACACCATTTTTGAATGATCAGAATCGTTTCGTTTCCCTTTGACCTCTATCAAAATTCTGAAAATATTCCAAGAAAACAATAGTGGACCCTGGCAAGTATACATTCTTCCAGGAATGAAACGATAATAACGTTTGAAGTTATTTGGTTTGAGAGGTGAAGATTCCATGTAATGTATAGTGGAGTTCTTTCAGTTTCTATAAAAAGACTCAATATAACTCCTATACAATTTTCGAATAACCTCTACACAATTCCAGAATAGTGTCGTCAACCCTAAGACTTTCACCAATCAATCAATCAATCAATCAAAGATATACTTCATTGTGGAAGACAGAAAGCTCATTGACAGAGCTTGCAGTAAGAAAACCAAAATATAGGCATTATAAAATTGGTTTTTAGATTCTTATAGAAGAAACTAATAACCTGAATCCAAATATTCAACTTAGGACATAAAATTAACGATAGACATCAAGTACTGTCAATATAGTTAACAAGAATTAATGAATATTCATATGAATACTTTCTGTGTTATAACAAAGATAACACAGGGTGAATATAAAGTGAAAATTAAATATAAACAAATATCACATGGTCAAGATTAAAAATAACTACATTATTTATTTTAAAATAACTACATTATTTCGTTAAAAATTACTAGTCAATTAATCAAAATAACACATAACAATTTATGTATGGTTGAAGTAATATATATTGAAAAATATCAAAATTTCAACTATAGGACCACTTATGTTTTTATTAAGGAAATCTTGAACTTCGTAAAATACTTCATCCATAAGAATGAGTTTCACCGATTTCCTGAATGAATCGAGGGAGTCAATGGTTTTGATGCTGGCTGGAAGATGGTTAGATAGTTTAGCAGCATTATGAATTATTGAGTTTTTAATATAACCTCTACACCATTTTCGAACCTTTTGACCTTCACCAAAATTTAGAAAATATTCCAAGAAAACAATAGTGGACCCTGGAAAGTATACATTCCTCCAAAAATTAAAAGATAATAGATATTCGTATATAGAGATAAACGTAATGTTTCAGACACCTCAATTGATACACAAGTTATAGAACTGTGGAGTGGCTACCATAGATGGGAATTACGTGACTACAAGTATGCAAATATAAAAATGTTGTTATGTTTACTGTATAGTGGTAGATTTGGTGGTGATTACGTAATAATCATCGAGTCGAAGTTGCAGTATCAGTTTTCGTCACTATGATGCTGTTTGGGGATTATGTTCCAGGAGTCCATTCAAATAGTTCTGGATGAAGTTCAAATGACGTTCTCCTTTCAATCGATCATGTAGAACGAATGGTTCAAAAAGAGTTTTCTTCAAAACCAGCCCAAACATTCAAAACAAATTGAATATATTACAAAGTTTGGTCGATACAAAATGTGATAAAAAGGAAATAGAATTGGATGGATACTCATGTGATATAATTATCTGTATAACGAGAACTTCAAAATGAGCCACCTGAGCTACAACAGCTTGTGTTGTGGAACTCGAATTTAAGATATGAAAATTTGTTAAAGGTACTTAGAATTCTATATAGTTCAAAATATAACATGAAAAAAACAAAATTCTTTGAAATATCACAATGTGAGAAGAAATGGAAGGGAAAATCTGATACAGCTGAAATATTCAAATTAAATAAAAAAGATACATACATTATCCATCTTCATTATTGTATGCGGAGAGAGAAACTTCCTTCCCATTTACATGTTTATGAATTCATTATTTTTATGAAATTATGGAAGTTGTTATTTATGAAGGTTTCAAGTTCAAGTTTGCTTATTTTATTGTTTTTATAGTTTTTTAGATCAATGGGTAAAATGTTGTAACATTTTGGGCCGTAGTAAAAAACTATTTTCTTGGTGTGTGATTTTTTGCATAGTGGTATTTCAACAGAGAGATTTTCTGTATGTCGTGTGTTGTAGGTGTGGAATTCAATAGTGAGTGGATTTTCAAATATCCATAATAAACATTGAAGAATAAAAAAATTCCTCACACAAAATAATCGCGACTCGTGATATAGGGTTTCAGTAGAATATCGTTTCGGTTTTTTCATGATTATTTCTATCAAAGTATTCTGGGACGTTTCCAAGTTATGAAGCGACGTTTTATACATTCCGCCCCAAATATAATACAGTATTTTATGACAGATTCTGCCAGAGCATTATATACTAGGACCAGAGTTTTTTTGTTCGGAATATCTCTCAGTTGGTAGAAATTATATATGAGTTTTTCAGTCTTTTATTCACATACTCGACATGGACAGTCCATTCGAGATGCCCATCTAGAATCGAACCGATATATTTCATGAATCAGAGACTCTGTCAATTTGTGGACAGTTGCAAGATGAACCATTGTAACCCATGTAACATTATAGATGATTTATCAGGTTGGTATTTTTGTGAAGAGGAGAATGTTATGAAATGAGTTTTTTTAATATTCAAACTGAGTAAGTTATAACCAGCCAATGCTTTATTTCAGTTAGATTTGATTTTGATGTAGCGTAAACTTCTATCCAAGAATTACCTGAACATAAGATGACGGTATCATCAGCATAAGAGATTATGGATGCTTTCACAGATTTAATCTTTGTGGTGGTATTTATATAAATCAGAAAGAGAAGTGCACCCAAAACTGTATATTGAGGTTCGCCCATTGTCACTGTTGGCAACTCACTAAACATTAACGTTGAATTTCTATTGTTTAGTTTCCAATATACCTCATATCTGGAGATTGTTAGAGTTGATAGCTCCATCTCTACTGAAACCTGCTTCTTCAATGAATAAAACTCGTTCAATAAAAGTGCAACTAGACGTAGCATTGCACCGACAGATCTTTAAAATACCAAGTAACAGTCGTGAAAACCTTCGAACCCATTGAGATGATAGACGTCCGAAATGAGAGTTATTATAAAGTTTGCTTTTGTATAACCGAAAATAATTTTAATGGATCGGAAAACCAGCCATTACTCGACTGTTATTTCTCTTTTTCGATCAGGAGAAATTTATAAATGACGTTATTGGAATCGAGAAATGAAAGAGAATAACAACTGGTCAGGAGGAAATCGACACAGTTCATATGGAAAGAAAGATTCCTTTCCCCTTCAATGTCGTGTCGATTTTCTCGATCGTTCCCGTTGAGTTTCCAAATTAATGTCACAAACTGGAATACATAGCGCATTTCGCTTCCAGACAATAAATTTTGCTGATGTACATTCTCAGAAAAGCGCTAATGTTCCGTAGGAAGAAAATGTCCTGGAAATCACTGTATTCTCTATACCGTATATTACATTATTTTGCATGGAGACTCCTGCGGACTTTTCCCATTAGGAAATCCGGATGGAAAACATTAAAGTGGGGTGGGGAGGAATGTAAATGTTTGTTTCATGCTCTATCCCATTCGAATAGACAAATACTATAGTGTAATACTCTTATGAGAATGAGCGAGAACACGAAATTTTAGAAATATTTTTAATGGATTTTATAGCTTGTAAAATCTCTGTTGGTAATTTTAATTTTTTTTTCCAAAAAAATATTTAACTCGGCAAAATTCAAATGGCTTCTTTCTCGCGCCATTGTGAAATGTTGTGACGCAATCACCCGATCAACCAAATCCACATTTGACATCTTCAATCAATTTTGCAATGTTGCCATATTTTCGAATCATGACACTGCAAATCTTAGATCATATATGCTACGCTAGATACGGCATGTAGTATTTGCTTGGTATTAGAGGGGTACTGATGAGAGGGGGTGAAGGAGGCAAAAGTGACGTACAATTTGAGATATTCTGGTTGTGTAATATAGTGTCATACTTGTACAACACATATCTCAATTCCTATTTTTAAATGAATGATTCACTTGCATATCGGTTTCTGTAAAATGTGAATTTTGATTCTCAAAAATGGCATTATGGTATCATAGAAATACTTTATATATTGAAAAAGTAATGAAATACTACGAAAATTGTTTGGAATGGGGATAATCTGATTATATTTTTTTTTTTTTTCCCAAAAAAAAACATATTTTATATATATATATATAAATATATATTGTTATGTTATGTTATGCCAGTTATAAGTTTTAAAAGAAAAAAAAATCACAAAAAGAATAATTACTAAATAGTTATTAGTTTCAAGAGTTTGTTTTTGAATAACTTTTGAAGTTCTATGTATTTTGTAAGCCTATGTATAATATGGATAGATGAGAATGTCAAATTACTATAACACAATCAATTTCATACACTGTCATAATGATCATAACCCATAATTGGTAAAAAGACAACAAAAAGTCTAGATTCACAAAATTTTCATGAATGAAAAGTGATCAACACATTCGTAAATTTGAAACATACAGTATATGAAATTGTAGATAACTAAAAGTAGCCAATGGTAGAACAGCAAACTTCTTGATGACAATAGCCAATCAGGGAATAGATGGTCATATGGAGAATTGGAAATTGTGAGAGAATAACAACAGGATGGTGTCATAAGCAATTATTATTGAAATTTATAAATAGTAATAAGAATGGAAAAATAGTTGTATATATAAATTATATAAGATGAACCCAAACAGTGAAATGTGACAATTTAGTGCGCGAATTCAGAAATTCGAATCGGAGGGAAGGAACAAATTGGTATCTAGGTGACAACAAACAAAGCCACAAAGAAGAGATCGGAAATAAATTTAGGAGGGAACGCCACGCATCATTTTGGGGAAAAGAACAATGAAATAATTCCAACATTAGAAGAACAAAATCAATATTACCTTAATTATACAACATATCCACGTGTCCGAGGCTGATTTCCGAATCTGTATGGTTCCTGATTTATGGTATTGGAGTTCCTGATAGAGCTTGAAGTGAGAAGGGATCCAGTTTCAGGGCATATCTTGAGCACCGACATTTCCAGCCAGGTATTAAAACTTTAATAGTGCACATCCGGTCCTGAACAATTTCACAATAACGTATATCACATCTGAAGAACTTTATTTCACTTCATTTTGAACTATACCAGAAAACTTCACTCTCAAGGAAAAAGTGAGGTTCTGTTTATCTATCCATGATTTCATTCTTAAGATTATCCGTGAATATTTGTAGATTCACATTAGTATAAGTTATTTCTCGTAGGCCAGGTAAAATTAAGTCTTCCTGAATAAAGGAAATAATGATACTTTGTTGTTTGTTTTCTACAATGATCAACAATCATTCTTACGACCATTGAATAAATTGAAATTTTGACATATCAAGCAGTGGCTAGTGGCTAAATTGCCTGAACCGGCTATCTGAGATAAGAGGTGTACCAACTGGCTAGCTGTGGTAAGAAAAATGATAACAATTGGCAGCAACGTGACGAGAAAACAGTGACATTCGCTGGCAATTATTATTACATCATATAAAAATATTATACAGGGCCAAAGTATCTATCTATATCATATCAATTTGGCTCACAAAGAAGAGCAAAAATTATTAGCAATCTTCAATATATAAAAACAATTTATATTTGCAAATTATCGTAACATTAATTATATATATATATATATATATTATATATATATATATATATATATTTATATATATATATATATATATATATATATATATATATATATATATATATATATATATATATATATATATATATATATATATATATATATATATATATATATATATATATATATATATATAAAATATAATAAAATATAATTACTTAAATAGTGAATAACATCAATATAACATAGGTAATATAGGAGAGTAATATTTCATAATTTGACACAATAATAACCAACAAAAAAACAAGAACTCTTTTTGCTTGAGGCAGATCTTCACTTTGTTTACCTTCTCCCGACATCTATAAATTCAGTAAATTGTGCTCCAGTCCTCTCCTCTCTCTGCATTATAGCCATTTTATCCAAAACTAACTGATTTCACCTTCAGTCTCAGTATCCTCAATGATTCTTCTGTAAATCCAGGAGATCCATCGATACCGTTTCAATATGGTATCTGGATGGAGCGAACAGTTGCTGGATATATTTTCAACACATTGATAACTTTTCATTCCATAAAAGCTCAAAGTTAGAGCAAAGGCTCTGAACCCTGGTGGATATTGCTTTTTGGAAAGACCACCTACAATTCTCTTCATAATCTCTTTAGAACTTCGAGGCAATAAGAATCAAGGCATTAAATACCTCCTTATATATTCTGAAATCCACTAAAACACAACAATGAAACAAGAAAAAATATTCTTAGAAGGGAAGTTGCAGAGTCAGTTGAATTCCTAAAATTCACTAAAACAATTTGGGCAATGTATTTTTCCTAGATTCAGCACGAGAGTACTCACATCAATTATTGCCTAGGCACTAGTATTGAAAATGTTATTTTTCTCCAGATGAATCATTTCTGATTTCAAACGATTCGTGTCTTTTTTTATTGCTAATGATTCATAAGAATGTTTTGGGCTGTTTTTCATTTTATCCTATATGCTTGATACTTATCCATCTTTTTTTTCTCAATTTTAATGTGCTCAAAAGAGGTTTCCTAATAAATACATTCGGATGGAAATAAAATAATACGCAACACTCTGATATGTACCTTATATGTAGCCTTCTGTATTCCCTCTCAGTTTCTGAATAGCTTGAAGTTGATGATGATGCAGGGGAACCATTTGGAGAAACCATTTTGAATATTTTCAAATGAAGAGGAATTTCCTCTTCAATTGGTCGTCTGAGAAAAGGAATAAATGAGATGTAAATCCATCATTCCTATTGAAATTTCTTCTGATACCAAATTAAAGCAAATACAAAAATACACTTCACAATGATTTTTTATTTGAAAATCGTGAAGTGTATTTATTACTTCAATGTGAAGTTGAAAAAATTGAGAAAAGAGTTATTCATCATACTTTCCAATATTTGTTGGTTGCAATACGGAGAAAACAATTGGTATATCCCCATCTACTAGAGATCTCTGACCGGTAAAGTTCTGATACTTTCTGGAGAAAAGTGATCGGAGCACAAAACTTCATAGAAAGGTATATTTCTGGTAATACCCAAAACCTCATACCGACTTTTTTTTCAATATTCTTGGGAAACCTGTCACATAAAATACTTTTCATGATTGCTTTGTAAGAAATATTATGGTTCTATTTCATGCAATCTGGACACACCAACCTAACGCATTCCTATCTTATGACGAATACGGACCAACCGTTTTGTGAAATTTGCCAGGTTCCATTGACCGTGGCTGGCGATATCCGTGACCTCAAAGACCTAATCAGGCGAGAAATGCAGAACATAACACCCGCTGCGCTACACAAAGTTAATGCCCGAGTAGATCATCGTCTAGCGGTCAATGGAGAACAATTCGAACATATACTGTGAATTCTCTTTTTTTTTTGTTTTTGGTAGTGTATTCAGTAGTTGCATTACTACGTAATTTCATTAAATAATTTTTATTACGTTTATTCTTCTTTTATTATTTTGTAAAAATACAGTAACTTTTTACTTTCTTATAAACATTTTCAAACATCTTTTTGTGTTGTTGCCCACCCTGTACCAATTTGACGCAACCTATGATACATTTTTGGAATCCGCTCAGCAAGGTACCTCCGCAAAAAAGGGGGTTTTATTTAAAAAACCGGTGTTCCATTTAAAATAACCAGTGTTTACACGAAGATAGGTCGCCCTGTATAATAAATTATTATTTTAAAAAACAATGAATTGAAATGAAAAATCGACCTGTTTCGGGAATTTCTAATAATATTATTATTAGCTAATAATGAATTTATGCGTTACTTTATGGACTCACTAGTCGAATTGATAAAAAAGCTAAAAGATAGAAAACTGCAAAAGTTCCAATAAGGTCCTTTGGAAAATCGTTGATAAAATTTCCCATACGGAAAAAACAAAAGAAAGTATAGAGAAATTAGGAATCGAAGATACTATTATTGATAATAAAGAAGAAATTGCAGAATGTTTTAATGATTACTATAGCGAAGTGAGTAAAAACTATGCTAATGAAATGATTTCAGAAGAAAATATTAGTTTTAAACTGAATTCACATGAAGAATCCATATACCTAACTCCAACTAGTGAACTTGAAATTAAAGAAGTCATCTCGAAACTGAAAGATAAAAAGACACCAGGTTCCGACAACATTGCTCCAAAAACTCTCAAGGAAATAGTAGAATATATAACTGCACCACTAGAATACTTAATTAATCACCCTCTAATAACTGGAGATTTTTCCAACATCCTCAAAAATGGAATCATAAAACCTATGTTTGAAGCTGGAAATAAACTCTTTAAAATGGAACCAGCCCTGTAGAATACGCATTTTTCAATCATTCTCAAAAAAATGATTTTTTGTAATACTGAGCATCAAAAATTATATCTTGACACAAATTTTCATAACTTTAGTTTCACTTCCAAGGCACTCTATGGTTTTTTTTCTTCGTCAAAAACGGCTAAAGTTTATTAGGCAATTTTTGTTTTGGAATTTGACTACACCACTGGATTCGTAGTCGTTATAAATGGAAATCATGGGAATTTCATAAAAAAATATTGGTTAACAACGAAGTTACAACAACTTCAATTTTGGAAACAAAGTATTTGATTATAATTTTTATTTAGATTATAGACATATTTAAAATCTGGCAATACTGCCGATACAAAGTAAAACACCAATGAATTTGTACAGCGAAAATCCGAAATCAATAGCCCATTCTGTTCTACAGTTATAACTCCTGAAAGTATGGTAATGTGAGCGATTTGTGTTGGAAGCGATTTTGTAATAAAAATCTGACTACGCCACTGGATTTGTAAATTATATTCCCTTAAAATAATTTATTCAAGTTTAGGTTATAAGTGTATTAAAAAATAACAGAAAATCAAAAATTCATTTTTAAGTTATGCAGTCTTCCATAGCCGATAAAAACGAAATGAACCGAATCATGTTTTGAAGTATCAAAATTATTTATTGAATGATAAAAGAGAAAGCAGGACAAAAAATGTTCCTTTTAAATTCTGCGAAACTCAATTGAAACAAGCTTTCAGAGGAGATATCAATAATTTGAGGAAAAGTGAACTAATACATTAGGCATGGGTATTGTACTAAATCAATAGTAGGCTGTGATTTAGTACACCACAAATCGCTCACATTACCATAATTTCAGGAGTTATAACTGTAGAACGGAATGAGCTATTGACTTCAGATTTTCACTGTACAAATTCACTGGTGTTCTACTTTGTATCGGCAGTGTTGCCAGATTTTAAATATGTCTATAATCTAAATAAAAATTATAATCAAATACTTTGTTTCCAAAATTAAAGTTGTTGTAACTTCGTTGTAAACCAATATTTTTTTATGAAATTTTGATGGTTTTCATTTATAACGACTACAAATTCAGTGGTGTAGTCAAATTTGGGAAAAAATTGCCCAATAAACTTTTGCCGTTTTTGACGAAGAAAAAAAACCACAGAGTGCTTCGAAAATGAAACTAAAGTTATGAAAATTCGTGTCAAGATACATTTTCTGATGCTTAATATTGACAAAAAAACATTTTCGAGATTGACTGAAAAATTCGTATTATACAGGGGTGGTTCCATTTTAAATGGGTCACACTGTATTACAAAAAATTTCTAAAAAATTATAAAAATAAGACTAAACAGCTATCTTGAAATTTTTTACATTTTGTCAAATGAACAGTTCGGATTCAGATCAGGAATATCCACCCAGGACCCCATAACACAACTCTTACAAGTGCTATATGAAAAAATTGATCAGAACAAACCTTGTACATGCTATGTTTATTCGTAGACTTAGCGAAAGCTTTCGATGCGTTGTCGCATGAAGAACTTCTGATAGTTATTGGAAGCTATGGAATCAGGGGAAACGTACTCGATCTATTGAATAGTTACCTGACTGATAGATATAAACAAGTTCTCATAGATGATCGATTGAGTTATCCCAAAAAAATCAGTCATGGCGTACCGCAAGGAACTGTTCTGGGTCCCATTCTATTCATAATGTACATGAACGACTTACTCCACCTAGACAAAAATCGAAAAATTTTCAGTTTTGCTGACGAAACCGTTATTCTCTACAGCGCGTACACGTAGGAATGTCTTGAAACTTATAGTGAACGAGACTTTTCGATAATTAATAGCTGGTTTGATTATTACAGTCTGACATTAAACAGCGCCAAAATCGAAATATATCACCTTCACCTCGTACTCTAACAATCTCCCGAAAATGGGTCCCCTCAAAATCAATAATCACACTGAAATAGAAGAAGTATAGTGTACCAAATATCTGGGAATAGTTATAGATCGGCATCTGAAGTGGGACTTCCAAGCGAACCATTTAATAAAAAAAATCAGATACCTCTTACCAAGATTAAAATCATGAAGCAATACCTTTCACAAAACCAGATGCTAACACTATATCAGTCCTTAGTTCAGACGCATCTATCATATGGCATTGTGGGCTGGGGAGGAATTTCACACACTCACCCGAAAATTTTTGAAATTAAACAAAAAAGATTTAAAAAAATAATATTCAACAAACCTAGGAATTATTCCACCAACCTACTTTTTGGCGGAAATGAAATCCTTGACATCCCTCAGCTATACACGTCAAATGCATTAACAAACCTACAAAAAAATAAAAACAAATTAACCTCCAATACCCATACATATAACACCAAAAATAAAGATATAATCACAAAAAAAGGTATATTAAACGCATAGGACAAAGATTTTATACACACCTTGGTCGACGTGTTTATGACATATTACCAATTGAAGTGAGAGAACAAAAAAGGATTACTATATTCAAACAAAAAGTTAAAAAATGGCTTATGGAAATTGGAAGGGAAAATCTACTGAATATTCTCAACAAGTGATTTCCTCATCATGATTCAAACTATTTAATATTATTAAAAGTTACTAATGCTAAGAGTAATACATTTGTCACTTATTTCATCAATTCAAAGATTTAAGTCTGTACTCCCATACTTCTAATGTTATCAATTATACTTGCCTGAATGAATAAATATACAGGGTGGGGCACCCCAAACGACACGGTCCCTGTAAACCAAACCATTATTTTTTTCGGGCAATTTCTCCATTTCTTTATAAGTATATTGATTGAGGCTGCAGAAGAAAATTATTTTGGAGTCTACAGGACGGCTCAAAAACGTATGACATATCGAAGTTGTGTTTTTTTAAAGGGAACACCCTGTATTTCGTTAGATTTTTGAATAGGTCAGGTGAAAATTATATGATTTCATATGAGGTACTATCTACCTAACTATAACCGTTCTCGAGTTATTGATTTATTTATGAAAATGCTAGGTACAATTCCCTTTTTTTATGAATGCTAGGTACAATTGGAAACTGAATAACATCGAAATGTATAGAAATCATCCCTTCGAATTCTTTCCAAGCATGAAAGAGGTTTTGGGCTATTGATTTCGATAAAACCCGTTTCTCAATATTATACAGAATGTTCAAAAATCATTGTCACTTTTTTATAATTTCGGACAAAGGTAACTTTAATATTTCAGATAGAATACCCTGTATTTTTTTGGTCTGAACAAAATAAGATTCAATTATTCTTCATTTCATATTGGGGTTCCCTATACCTAACCTGAATAGTTTTTCAGATATTGGCTTTTTCAAATAGTAGTTCATATTTCAATGCATTCTTTGAATCAAGATAGCTTTGAAACGACATTTATTCAGCTTGTTGAAAGAATTCTCATTGACAGTTATTGTGTTTATCGTCATTCAAAACATTCACTGAATTATTAGCGTCGAAAATGAAATTTTATCCTATTCAAGAGCGGATAGATATGATTTCAGCGATTGGTGAGTGTTTAGAGAATTGCCTTTTGGCGTCGAGGGTGTATGCCCAAAAATATCCAGACCGGAAGTGTAGCTTATGAAAAGGCAAATAGACTGAACCCTATCATTGGAAATGAGGAAAATGAATTTTTTATTATGGGATCAATCATAGAAAACCCTCATACGAGTCAACGTAAGATCGAGAAAGATACAGATATAAGCAGACGGATCATTTCTAATAAACAAATACAAATTTCACCCGTACCGTATTCAGATGCACCAGGAATTATATGAAATAGACTTCCATCGACGAATCGAGTTTTGTCTATGGATTCTGGACAAGTTTAGTGAGGATGAACATTTTTTGGATTCCATTTTATTTTCTGATGAATCTACTTTTCATAACAATGGCTTAGTAAACAGACACAATTTCCACTATTATAGTGATGTAAATCCTCATTTTCCCGCACTCTGGATCACCAGAATAGATGGTTTGTTAACGTGTGGGCAGGAATTATAGGTACACAAGTTATAGGACCATACTTTTTTTATGGAAACTTGAATGGTCAAATTTTTTTACAATTTTTACGAGATGATCTGTTTGAGCTTCTGGAGAATGTGCCGCTGAATATCAGACAACGGATGTGGTTACAATTGGATGGAGCTCCAGCACATTTCAAATTCAGTGTCAGACAGTTTTTGAATATGTGTTTTCCGAATAAATGGATTAGTAGGGGAGGACCACAAAATTGGCTAGCGAGATCACCAGATTTGACTTACCTCGATTTTTTCCTATAGGGATACTTGAAGAATGAGGTTCACGACACTCCTCCAACCACACTGGAAAATATGAAGGAGAGAATAAGGGCTGATTTTCGAAGAGTGACGCCCCAAAAGGTTATTAAATGTTAAGAAGTCTTTCATAGAGAGAGTGGCCCTTTGTATTCAACAGGATGGTCGTCATTCCGAGCACCTACTTTATTAATTTAATTCAATACATTCGTGTTTCATATTTTGTTGTTGTTTCAGTTGAATAATAAAAAAAATTGTATAGTCTGTTTAATGAACTACTGTCAGAATATGAATGTAAATGATAACTTATTTTAGTGAACAGTAAATATTTTCGATGGAGTGAAGTATAACAACTGTCAATGAGAATTCTGTGAGCAAATCAAATAAATGTCGTTTCAAAGAATGCATTGGAATAAGAACTACTATTTGAAAGAGCCAATATCTGAAAAACTATTCAGGTTAGGTATAGGGAAAACCAATATGGAATGGAAGATAATTGAATTATATATTGTTCAGACCAAAAAAATACAGGGTGTTCCTCTTGAAATAACAAAGTTATCTTTGTCCGAAATTATAAAAAAGTGACAATGATTTTTGAACATTCTGTATAATATTGAGAAACGGGTTTTATCGAAATCAATAGCTCAGAACCTCTTTCATGCTTGATCAGAATTCAAAGGGATGATTTCTATACATTTCGATGTTATTCAGTTTCCAATTGTACCTAGCATTCATAAAAAAATCAATAACTCGAGAACGGTTATAGTTAGGTACATAGTACCTTATATGAAATCATATTATTTTTTCCTGACCTATTCAAAAGTGTGACTTTCCATTTAGGGAAACACAACTTTGATATGTCACACTTTTTTGAGCCATCCTGTAACTCCAAAATAATTTCCTTTTACAGGAACCGTGTCGTTTGGGGTGCCCCACCCTGTATGTTTGTATAATTGTGTATAGGCATACGTGTGTAGAGATATATATTTGTTGTTACCAATTATTCTAGATTATACTTTACTCCTTATTTTATATTTAGAACCACATGTCCACGAAATCATATGAAATCACCTACAAGCGGTAGCTTCTTCGGAGCTGAAGCTTCTGCGATATCATCTGTTTATTAACTTCCTCACTACTGTTACTATTGCTAAAATTAATTCTATTGTAAATTCCATCTGTAATTTTGTAACAATTTCAATTCTTGTAATGATTAATATTATGCTCACTATTTGAAGAATAAACATTTTTATTTTTTATCAGTATTTTACTGTATAGCCAAAAACTACAAAAAAATTTAATTATTCGTTGTTAAACGAGAATAACATCATATCAAAAATTCTGCTAAACTAACGAAAATCTATTCTTCAAAGGAGAAGTCAAACACCCTTTATGAATGTTCATTGCTGCGTCATCCAACAAAACAAAGTATCGCGCATTACAATTATACAGACACGCCAATATGGCTATCATGCAACGACTATAATACTCTTGTGTTTCTCTAATCAACACCAAACAAAAAACCGTTCAATCATAAACCCCCGCCGACGCAAAGAACCTCGCCCCCATTTTCATAAATTTCAGGAAATCTCGTGACGCTTCGCTACCTTTTCTATTTTTAGCAAACAAAGGTGGCCCTGACTCGAAATTCCCGGAATCCCATCAGTCAACCTGTTGATATATAACCAACAATTAAACCTTGGAAATGATATATATCATCTATCAGACCTAGTGAGTAGTGGAAAGAATTCTGGAGTGTTCTATAGTGCGTTCAGCATCGAGAAGGAGTAAGTGTCGGGGTCTCCTATCTAAAGACGAGTGTACAGGCGCGGATCGAGCCCTCGAAAAAGGTTGTGGGAACGGCCACCCGAAATTCGGCCAAGTGCGAGTCGGACTACGGACTCGCCCAAGTTCGTTCGATTCGAATTTAGTTATGTTTACAAACAGTACAAACTACTACACGTGGTTCATACAGTGCTTCTCAAAAGTCCCTCCCCCCTCTTATTTTTGGAACGATTATACATAAACAAGTGAAATTTGGAAACTGAATATTAAAGGTTGTAAACTTCCCTACTAGTGATGATAGATGACGAAATCGTCAAAGATGACGTCACAAGGCAATTGTGACCAATAATTTTAAATGGAACCCTAGGCAAGCGACACCTCTTTTAAAAGGTATCGTAAAAACCTATTCAATGATGATAATTTTGTTTGTGTTTATGGCAGTTTTGGCAACTCGCTTTTGAAAAACGCAAAGCTGTGATGAATTGAATCAGTTAATACTAAAATTCCAAATTCAAGCTCCGCCTCTGGATAGTTGTCAAATAAACTGCCGTTTTTGCTAGTCTCCCTAATTCGACGTTTTTGTAATTGTCCAAGTTTTTGTACATTCAATAATTTGTGTATTGTTAATCGAACGTTTAACTGTTTTGGCAGCTTTGGTACCTTTGATATTTTTGTACATTTTAATAATTTGTTAAACTGTTGTGAGCCGAACGTTTAAGTGCTCCAAGAAGCGAAATGGTACGTGCTTTAGGTGATAAAGTAGCAGCGATCCTAATTCTTGGTGAAACTGGACAAAATATTCATGCAGCAGAACGCATTTTTAATGAGAGGTTTCACGATCACCCCGTTTCGAGGACTTATTTAGGGGAGCTTCTTCGTAAGTTTGAAACAACGGGTAGTATTAATGATGCGAAACGATCTGGCAGACCACAAATTTCTGATGAGAAAAAAATTGATATACTGGCAGAAGTAATAGTTAATCCTACTTCTTCAACAGCTCACGTTGCATCTACCTGTGGAGTCAGTCGAAGTACAGTACACAGGGTGTTGAAAAAAAAACAAATTTCATTCATACAAATTAAAAATGGTTCATCAACTCTCAGACGACGACCCAGACCGAAGACTAGAATTCTGTGAAAATATGGAAATTAAAATTAACCAACAGCCAGACTATGTCAAAACAATTTGGTTTAGTGACGAATGTACTTTCTATCTAAATGGAAATGTAAATACACAGAATGTGAGGTATTGGAGTGACGCAAATCCTCACCTGTTCCGTGAAACACATACCCAATTTCTCCAGAAGGTGAATGTTTGGGCAGGTATCCTGGGAAACTACATCGGTGGGCCTCTTTTTTCAAATACTAATTTAGCTGGTGAAGTTTATCTGGAGCTGTTGCAAAACGCAGTAGAACCGTTAATTCTTGAAATTTTGGAAGATAATCCAGATGAATTCGGCAATTTGGAAATAACATTCCAACAGGATGGTGCTCCTCCACACTATTACGGTGCAGTAAGACGGTATCTGGATGAGGAGTATCGTGGTAGATGGATTGGACGACGAGGTTCAACGGAATGGCCAGCTCGATCACCGGACCTCACACCTTTGGATTTTTTTCTGCGGGGGTACCTCAAATTGGAGGTATACGCCACTAAACCTGACAATATTGACGTTGCAAAACAACGTATTGTTGCAGAATGTGAGGCTGTTTCCGCAGAGACATTTGCAAAAGTACGAGAAGAGTTTGAAAATGGGATATTTTACTGTCAGGAAGTGAATGGAGGTCACTTCGAGCAATTTCTTTAAGTAGATACTGATTCTTAAATCTGTAATTAATATCATACTGAATGTTTACTACTGAGCCATTAAAACTGCCATAAACACAAATAAAATTAGTATCATTGAATAGGTTTTCACACGCTTCATATTAGCTTCACTTGTATGTTTGTTTGTTTGTTTGTAACCGACTCCTTTGGGCGCAATTTTGACCCACTTCCAGACGTCCGAATGATTCGAAATTTGGCAGGTACACATAATTCCGGTGACAATGCATTGAGATATTTTTGTGTGAAGAGAAAACAAAATGGCGGCTCCAATATGGCGTACGAGTTTTGTGATAATGGTCCGATTCGCTTCAAATTTGGTATCTGAGGGTTTTCGTGGTCGGAAATTATGATTCTTCTGTCGAAATCAAAAAATTCAAGATGGCGGCTCCAAAATGGTGGACGAGTTTTGTTATTATTGTCTTATTGTATTCAAAATTGGTATGTTGGGGTTCTTGTGGTCGAATATTATGATTCTATTTTAAAAATTCAAGATGGCGGCCGAGTTTTGTGATTATGGTCTGATTTTATTCAAAATTGGTATTGAGGGTTTTGGGGTCGAATATATGATTCTTTTAAAAATTGGAAAATTCAAGATGGCGGGTTCAAAATGGCGGTCGAGTTTTGTGATTATGTTCTGATTATTTCAAAATTGGTATGTAGGGTTTTCTGGTGTCGAATATCAGATTCTTTGTAAAATTGAAAATTCAGGATGGCGGCTCCAAAATGGCGGCCGAGTTTTGTGATTATTGTCTGATTCTATTCAAAATTGGTATGTGGGATTTTTTGGGGTCGAATATTACGATTCTTTTGTAAAAATTGAAAAATTCGAAATGGCGGCTCCAAAATGGTGGACGAGTTTTGTGATTATGGTCTGATTCTATTCAAAATTGGTATGTGGGGATTTTTGTGGTCGAATATAATGATTCTCTTGTAAACATTGGAAAATTCAAGATGGCGATTTTAAAATGGCGGCCGAGTTTTGTGATAATGGTCCGATTCGCTTCAAATTTGGTATCTGAGGGTTTTCTGGTCGGAAATTATGATTCTTCTGTCGAAATCAAAAAATTCAAGATGGCGGCTCCAAAATGGTGGACGAGTTTTGTGATTATGGTCTGATTCTATTCAAAATTGATACGTAGGGGTTTTTGGGGTCGAATATCATGATTCTTTTGTGAAAATTGGAGAATTCAAGATGGCGGCCGAGTTTTGTGATTATTGTCTGATTCTATTCAAAATTGGTATGTGGGGGTTTTTGGGGTCGAATATTATGATTCTTTTTTAAAAATTCAAGATGGCGGCCGAGTTTTGTGATTATTGTCTGATTCTATTCAAAATTGGTATGTGGGAGTTTTTGGGGTCGAATATTAGATTCTTTTGTAAAAATTGAAAAATTCATGGCGGCTCCAAAATGGCGGCCGAGTTTTGTGATTATGTCTGATTCTATTCAAAATTGGTATGTGGGGTTTTTGGGGTCGAATATTAGATTCTTTTGTAAAAATTAAAATTCAAGATGGCGGCTAAATGGCGGCCGAGTTTTGTGATTATGGTCTGATTCTATTCAAAATTGGTATGTGGGTGTTTTTGGGGTCGGAGATTAGGATTACCCAATTTGATAAGATTATTCCATTTTTTTATTTGCAAAAAAATAATAAAAATAATAGTTTTCATGAATGAACCACACTAAAAAGTAGGAAATAAATGATAGTATGAAAAAACTAAAAAACACGCTTTTATAGAAAACCAGACTTAAAAAATAGAAAATAAGAAAAAAATGTATTTAATTAAAAAAAAAGCGTGGCGTGCATGGTATCAATAATTATATAGTACATTACACACCGAGGCGATACCATGCACCTCACGTTTTTTTTTAAATTTAATAACTTTTTTTCTTATTTTCTATTTTTTTAGTCTGGTTTTCTATAAAAGCTTGTTTTTTAGTTTTTTCAAACTATTATTCATTTCGATACCTTTCCAAAAGAGGTGGTCACAATGGCCTTGTGACCTCATCTTCGACGATTTCGTCATCTATCATCACTAGTAGGGAAGTTCACAACCTTTAATATTCAGTTTCCAAATTTCACTTGTTTATGTATAATCGTTCCAAAAATAAGAGGGGGGGAGAGGACTTTTGAGAAGCACTGTATACCATTCAATGAGACCACACAATTCGATGCTCCCAATAGTATTACGTCTTCGAGTACAAAAACTATATATAACCATTGGTACAACATCATGAAATTGAGATCGTTCATCTTGAATGAATAATCTATCATTATAAATATCATAAGCTCTTATAGTTCATAAATCTCTCTCTTTCTTTCTATGAATAACTCACACAATACACTCTTCACTGCTTCATATACTGTATATTTTCATCCTTGAAATATCTGTAAAGAAACTGAATGCTTGTTATAAAACTGTAAAGATTAAGGTGTACTTGAAAACTAAAAAGCACAAAATAAAATAATTACTAAAAAACCTCTTTAAAACAAGCTTTTATTCAAATGCATTGAAAAGTAAGAAATAATGGCTTCAGATGTGTGACGTGGATTCTTTAGCTTGTCGCTCACGGAATAACCTACGTCACACATCCAAAGCAATTTTTAACTTTTTATTGCATTTGAATAAAAGCTTAAATTTAAAAATGGTTTTTTATCAATTATTTTCTGTAAATTCATTTGAATACAAGTTTTGAAGTTGATTCCGGATCGAGTGGTAAAATTCGCGCACATCATTTAGTCCACGTTGACCGATTACAGGTTCGGGGTAACAATACAGTGACGCATCTTTTTAGTATATTCAGGTACATCTTTATGTAATACTCCACCTAAAAAAGCTATTGTATAGCAAAACGTGTCCAGTTTATTGAAAATTATTTAGTGAAGTGATTGTCTCTTGTTAGCTTTTATTCAATCAGCTAATCAATCTAAGGAGTCGGCAGTTATAGAAGGTTATGATGAATTAAGCAAGCTCTTGGATTATCTGAGCGAATCAGTCAAATGCGTGAAAAATATAACAAGTTTAATGGTGGAGAACGAACAAAGAATAAAAATATAAATCAAAATAATGAGAATAGCATGCCTCTTCGTGATATTCTAACACTGGCATTTTAGGGTTAATTTTAAGCCCTCCTTCAAATGTGAGTGTAAGCACTTCTGGAATTTGAACAAACCATAAAGAACATCGTTACGTGCCTTGATGGCATTTTCAATATTATAACATCGTGATTAGTGAAACCATTCAGTGGTGAAGGCGGGTTGAGAAATTACGTGGAAAATTCGAATTAATTTTTATCGCAGCGTTTGTTTGCTTTGGAACATACCATTAGAGTAATTGGTGGTAGAGTTTTTGCTTATCATCATTACGGTTAGATAGATGAATATAAGGAAAAATTCGTTATAAATTGAGGAAACGTGATGGAATTACATTCATCATGGAAACACCCCCATATCTTCCGTAATTGGTGGATAGCACGAGTTTTGGAATTATAAGTTGACAGATATCTTATCCAAGAAATGGAAGCTTTTTGATTATCATTCATGATAACAAAATTGTTTGGTGATAGATGATATCTTCATGTAAATTTACGAGGAGGTATTTCAGAAACTCTTCCGAATCTGCTGGGACGTTATGATGAAAGGAAGGAGCGAAATTTCCGAGTAGGCGGACGAAATGTGGAGTATCCACCATTTTCCAAGGAGAATCAGGACTCCAGATATTTTCCATCAAAGACATAAAATATTTCACTAGACCTCCTTCCATTCTCGATGTAGTAGTATTCAAATCCTCCATATAAAAATTCCAACGAAAACTTTGGAATTCGAAAGACACTGGATCATGCTATCCATAAAACAGGTATTTCCTACATTCTTCAATCCTCTTTGGCCAAATGTAGAAATGGAGTCACTTTTTACTATGGCATGCTCACTTTGACTGACGATGCGAGCCCAAACTGTTGGACTTGTGGAATGAAAAGGGAATTCAAAAAGATGATTCTTAGACAAATATTTCAAAAAAATTCAGTTATACAAACGTGTTTCTTCAACCGATGGTAGTGAATTGGACAATGTGATTAATTTTCTCATACAGAATTCAACCTTGATTAGTGTACCAAGTTTCAAATTTTTTCCTTCAGGAATTTTGGAGAAAACAAATTAAATCTTGATTTTTTTTCGTACTTTCGACACCCTGTATCTCAGAGGGGTTGCATTTTAGGACATACCTTAATAGCAACTTTTCACTTCGAAATGAGGTGAGGAGTCTGTAGTAGGAGCTACTGGAAAATATGATCCAAATTGACAGGTCCATTCAAGAATAATTAACAAACATATATATTAGGTGCAAAACCTTTTTCAACTTATATTTGTAAACACCTCCAGTATTTAACAAAAAATTAAACCGACGAAATACGGAACTGAAAAGTAAAAAATGAAATAAACCTCCTTAGTCTCAATAACTAAGCTCCTAAACTGATGTAAGTAACTAATTTTGAGTCGGTGCCAAACAAACAAGCAAATGAATTAGGTGAGGCGGAATATGATGGCATCCAGTTGGGCGGTGACATTCTGATAATTTTTTTGAAGTAATTCAATGATCTTCGTTGATTGTTTGTTTGGCTCCGACTCAAAATTAGTTACTTACACTAGTTTAGGAGCTTAGTTATTGAGACTAAGAAGGTTCATTTTATTTTTTACTTTCCAGTTCCGTATTTCGTCGGTTTAATTTTTTGTTAAAAAGTTTTTATTTTTCAATTTTTTTGTGGCTGGAATCTACTAATTACTAACTGCTTGTTTTTTTGTTACTTCCAAAATACTTACTTACCCACCTCACTTCAACTATTACCAGTTAAATAATATGATTATCTATGTTGAAAAGGGAAATATTCTCAATTGAATATTGAATAGAAAGATTTTTCTGTGAATTGGAAAATCCACGATAAATGAAGTTATTTTTTAAGACTGGAATAGAAAATTAAATAACTATCTGAATGAAAATGCAAATTTTCAATTACAGATTTATCCTTATGAGTTTGGGTCTTTTCAGAATATCTATCAGATGTAGTTCAATGTCCAGCGTGGCTTCAGCCGGAGAAGTAGTTGTTTTCTGTTAGACATTCACAAAAAATAACTTCATTTATCGTGAATTTTTCAATCCACAGAAAAATATTTCTATGCAATATTCAATTGAGAATGTTTCCCTTTTCAACATGAATACCCCACAAGAGGTTATCTTGACGATGGAAGATAGTGACTAATGTTTATCTTTCAGTCGCAGATGATTCCACATCTGATTTTATGAACAACCTGTTCATATTTTCAACAAATCAATAATTATCTACTTTTACTATTTATTGTAATATAAATTATTTTTGTTCTGGTTAATTTATTTCATTACTTTGTATATCATTCCATCCTCTCATAGAATATAATGATTGTGATAATGACACTAGCGATCTGTCATTGTCAACTACATCTGTGTGCCAATGTTCACAAGTGAAAAATAATTATCCCCTATTTTTTTTAGCCGTAAGAGTGGATAATTCCATTCGAAATCCGAATATGACCAACTATGAGAATCATCCAAATCGAAGATCCCAGTACAAAGTTATGCCTGATAGAATCGGTTAACGGACCAGAATTCAGAGGGTGAGTGATCAATATCCTTCATTTTGCTACTCTTAGGGGTGGATTTCATCTCTCAAATACAAATGGGACCAGCTTCTGAGTACACCCTATCCACTGAAAAAAGAATTATCGGAATCGGACGTCTCAGTAAAAAGTTATGAGTGATCATACATAAAAAAAATATATACGCGTCGACTAGAGAAACTCCTCTTTTTGGTTTCATCGGTTAAAAATGTGATTGTAGCTTTTTGTAGTCAATCATATTGAGCAATTAATATAAGTCTTCCTCAAGTAGTTTTGGCTTCAAATCGGATGCATTGCCTCAAAAAGGCTCTTTTAAGTGATTAATGTTAAAAACATAAAGTATAAAAAACAAACATTTTTTAAAACAATTAGTGTTTTGGAAGAAAGTAAAAACTTTTAAAGAAAATAAAAAAGACTCCCAATAAAGATATTTTCAATGAAAAATGCTCAGACCCACTAATGGGACCAATGATAAAGATTGGCGAAATTTGCTAAATTGTCGCTATTTTTGACTCACCCTGTATAATAGGCGGCTGTCTCAACGACCGACTGACTGACATGTCATTTGACTTCCTTCAAACCAGCGATGCTATTATTTAGTTACTAATAATGTGAAATGTAATACTTTTGGATAAGTGAACCTTACTATGTTTTAGTAAAACCGCCATTTTAATGATTTTTATAAATTCATATCTCCAAAACTAGACATAGAAACTAATTTGAAATTTCACGAGTAACTTCCAGTGACTTGTACCGCAATATTCCAGAACATTTTCAAAATTGGCTGAGAGCCATTTTCCCATGTATTTGGTGCGGGGGTCTTTCCTAAATAAATTTTTGTTATCTATTTTTATATAAAAATTTAAACTTGTTCTTCCTCAATTTCGATTATTCCATTGAAAAATGTCACTAAACCAACATAATATAGTTGTCATTTTCATAGCTTACTTTAAAAATGTTAACTTTCATAGGATTTACACTGAAGCTGTTTCACAGTAACCTGCTGAACAGAAAACAATGCGTGAAAATTGGAAAACGCAAAAACGACTTCAGGAGTATAGAATATGGTGTGTCCCAGGGAACCATCCTGGGCCCAATTCTGATCAATGTTCACCTGAATGATCTATTCTCAATCTCAACAACAGGAAAAGTATTCACATATGCCGATGATACAGCCATTTTTTATGAGGACTCCACCTGGATTTCGCTGAAAAATAAAGTAGAAATGGATCTTGTAAATATTAAGAAGTGGTTTTCTCATAAACTCCTCACAATAAATTTCGCAAAAACAAACTACCTACCAATTAATGCTTCTGCGTGGTACTCGCCATCTTTTAATTTCCTCAGTTTGTACGATATTTCCACTATCACGCCTGTGAATCATATTAAATATCTTGGGATCATTATAGATAACCAACTCGAAATGGGAATCATATATACACTATGTTATAAAAAATCTCCAATTTCTAATGCATTGTTTCAAAGTCCTAAGAGATATGTTAGACAACAGAACACTTTGAACCTTCTATTTAGCTCTTATCCAAACACATATAACTTACGGTACTGACATGGGGATCAGCTGGAAATACCACTATGAATAAACTGATAGTAACACAAAAAAGAATCCTTGAAATAATTTTCAAAAAAAAAGGACTCAACCGACATATGCTCCCTACCTCGAAACAAATATATTTGATCCAGTACATCTCTTCTTTATGCATACTTATATAAAATGTCTTGAATCAAAACACAAATATCCGAGGATAGAACACGAATACAACACTCGAACCAAACAAAATAACTTCAAAATGCCTTGCATGAATGAAGCTGTAGGACAAAAAAGCCACAGCTACCTGTCAAACAAAACGAACTAAAAAAACAATCAAATAACTACATCATTAGTATGCCACTCACAAAGATACATAAGCTAGTGTATTCCTATTTCCACATACAAAAATAAACAGTCCTGTTTTTATATACACCCATGGTATAAAAGCCTTCATAAAATAATGTCTCTATATCATATCGTAAATGTATTTTTGGAACGTAGTTCCTTATCGCGCGTTGCGAAAGAGGGCTAGACGGAATATATCGAGACCAAAAGTTGTAACGAGACTTTCGTTATGGTTGTAAGCCGTGCGGCGTCGCGTGTTTCTCTGTCTGTCTCTCTCTCTCTCTCTCTCTCGCTCATAGAAAGCAAGCCAGTTATTTTCGTTTCGTCTTTCACATTGAACAGTGTGGTGTCGCGACGATTATTTTTGTTGAGTGTATACAGGTTTTTTGTACATAATAAATAATAAAAAATAATAACAATAATGAATCCTGACAGTGTTTCTGCACAAGTTCCGGATATTGCTGATGGAGTTAGGTAAGTAGAGATTTTATACAGACAATAATAAATGCTTATGTATTTTTAGCAAGTACGCATTATAACCTCTCTTTACTATTGTGCTAACCAAGTCATACGCGTTATAATCTCTCAATTATTGTGTGTTTAGCAAGTGTACGCGTCATAACTTTAATAAATTTAAAAGCAAATTATATTTTAATATTACAATATCAATGCGTATGTACTAAAATTGAGCCTACTGATTAAGTTTATATTACATTATATCTGTTAATAATAAAAAAAATATTATTATAACTTAAAAAAAAAATATTACAATTCGTTCACTAATTCATCAAAAGGAACTTCGTTCCATCCGGGTGTCCCTTGACACCTCTCAAGTTTTTATTTATTCAAAGCACTGTTGATGTAAATATATATATATATATATATATATATATATATATATATATATAATATATATATATATATATATATATATAAATATATATATATATATATATATATATATATATATATATATATAGAGTGGCCACTTTTTTAATGGGATTGTATTGGTAACTTTTAAACCATGAGAGTTAGAAGGTCGGCCAAATGGAGAAAAAGTTGCATTCATAGAAGCATTGTCGAGCAGTTCAAACAAATCGAGATTATCAGGGCCGGTTATTGAGATATCATAAGAAAAGTAAATTCTGTCATTTTGATTTTTCTTTTTTTCCCACTTTATTTCGAATATTATCAAAAAATGTCACGAAAGTTTTTTATTCGACAGAAAATTATCCTCAATTTGACATAATCGGATTCCGTATCCAACATTTCGTACGCTCTGGGCCACCCTCAACCTCATTTTTTTCAATACGGACCTGCATATTTTATAACACTTTTCGAAATAACTTTTAACACTGAACTCAACGATATATCGTACAATGTCATTCAAAGTTGATTTTCAGGTGATTTTGACCCTTATCCAAATTTCTTTGGGTCGGATCTGTATTACATTTAGGTACCTTTAGTTTAATTAACAACATGCAATACATTTCGATAAGAAAATCAACTTACTCATCTTCAACTGAATGGAACGTAACAGAATCAAAGCAAGAAACAAGTAATAATTATTTACAAATTTCAAACCTAATTCATAATAATTAAACGAAACTATTATTTAATGAAAGAAAAACCAAATGTTAATTCGAAAGTGAATGATGAACATTAATGAAGTAAGTGTTCGAAATGTCCACCATTTTGTAAAATGCACTTTGCGGTTCTGGAACCTATACTTCTTATACATTTGCTTATTTCGTCTCCTTGAATACCTTCCAATACATTCTCAATCTTCTCGCGAAGAATCTCTATTGTCGGGTTCGTAGTATCCTAAATTTCATTTTTGAGATATCCCCACAAATAAAAATCCAGCGGATTCAAATCCGGAGATCTGGCAGGCCATGCTACTGGACCTCTTGTTCCAATCCATGAATCGGGAAAAGTTCGATTTAGATAGTCTGTGACTATTGTTGAGTTGTGTGGAGCCACATCCGTCTTGTTGGAACCATGGACTATTACGCCAATACCGTATAGGAAGATCATCCAACATTTCTTCTATAATTTCTACATATTTTGCTCCGGTTAGGTTGCCGTCAATAAAATAGGGTCCCAGTAATTTATTATTCAACAAACCGCACCATATGTTCAAAGAAAAACGATATTGATGTCTAACTTCATGAATTAAGTGAGGATTTTCTGTGGCATGAAAATGTTTGTTCCTTCGATTGAACATGCTAGAATTTGTGAATGTCGTTTCGTCTCCCCAAATGATATTGTGCGCAAAATTGTTGTTATTCCGCACCTTCCGATGAAACCAATTACAGAATTGCAACCTTCTCTCAGGATCATTGCGATATAGTTTTTGCACGGCTTGGTATTTATAGTCATGGTATCCGTGTCTCTTGAGTATTTTATTACCAGCACTTTTTAATAAATTGCATTCACTGGCCATAGTTCTCGATCCTATTCCTGGATTAATTCGAATTTGGGCCAGAACATTGATGTCATTGATAGGCTCGTTTCGTCGTACTTAAGGACCTCTAGGTTTGATGAATGAATTATATGCAAGTAACGTTGTAGATAAACGTCGAAACATTTTAATATTTGGTGTTGTTCTTTCAGGATATAATTCACCATACCTTTGTTGTGCTTTGAACGAATTTCTATCTAGTTTTATGTACACTTCGTACATATCTCTCTTCTCTTCATTTGTGTATCTTACCATATCGAATAAGTTAAATTGAAATTACTCAGAAAAGTATTTAATGACAAGTTCTTGTGACACAATAATAAACGAAGTCACAAATAATATGACATTTCTTGTTATGTTCTTTTTTATCCACGGCCTACTACTCGAAAATAATACATTCAATAAACCTAGAATTGTGTGTATGTAAGAAAAAACAAGTCTATCAACGATATCAATGTTCTGACCCAAATTCAATTGAACCCAGAAAAAAAATCGAGAACTGTGGCTAGTGAATGCAATTTATCAAAAACTGCTGTTAATAAAATAGTCAAGAGACGCGAATACAATGATTCTAAATTTGAATACCAAGCCTTGCAAAAATTATATCGTAATGATCTCAAAATAAAGTTCGATTCTGTAATTTGTTTCAACGGAACAAATGACAAATCCAACAATAATGATTCCTCGCGAGAAGATTGAGAATGTATTGGAAGGTATTCAAGGAGACGAAATAAGCAAATGTATAAGAAGTATGGGTTCCAGAACCGCAAAGTGCATTTTACAAAATGGTGGACATTTTGAACACTGACTTCATTAACGTTCATCATTTACTTTCGAATAATCATTTGATTTTTCTTTCATTAAATGATAGTTTCGTTTAATTATTATGAATTAGGTTTTTCACCTCTTGAAATTTGTAAATAATTATTACTTGTTTCTTGCTTTGATTCTGATCACCTGAAAATCAACTTTGAATGACATTGTATGATATATCGTTGAATTTAGCGTTAAAAGTTATTTCGAAAAGTGTCATAAAATATGCAGGTCCGTATTGAAAAAAATTAGGTTGAGGGTGGCCCAGAGCGTACGAAACGTTGGATACAAAATCTAATTCTGTCAAATTGAGGATAATTCACTGTCGAATGAAAAACTCCTGTGGCATTTTTCGATAATATTCGAAATAAAGTGGGAAAAAAAGAAAAATCAAAATGACATAATTTACTTTACCTATGATATCTCAATAACCGGCCCTGATAATCTCGATTTGTTTGAACTGCTTGACAATGCTTCTATGAATGCAACTTTTTCTCCATTTGACCGACCTTCTAACTCTTATGGTTTAAAAGTTACCAATACAATCCCATTAAAAAAGGGGCCACTCTGTATATATATATATATATATATATATATATATATATATATTAGTGTGAGAGTAATATATGTATCTATGTTGTGCAAACATTTTAGTGTTAAATATTTTTCTGTACTTGTGTTATTTCTCTACATAATATTTTACTTCCTGATTGCAATGTAATTTTCAAAGTCACATACAAACTGGTAACAGCTTATGTGACTTCTCTTGTTCATTAACTCAATTTTCAATTTGTACCTCTATTTATATTGTACCTGAAGAAGTTAATAAACTTCATTATTATAAATTATTAATATGAGTTATTCGACGTTTAATAACTCAAAAACGGTATGAGGCAGGGAAAACATATGGTATATTTTTGAAATCAGAAAAAAAAAAAGATTAATAATATACAGGGTATCCCATTCGTATATCCTGAAATCTGCACGCTACTGTATTTTTGATGGCATTTTATAAAAAATCAGAACGTTACCTTCAAATCTGTTATTGATAAAAAGCAAGATGTTTGTGAGAATATCCGCAACCGAAAAACTTTTTTCGTCTGCGAATGACAGCGGTATCGGGTGAATTTTCAACCCTAATCATGGAGTTTTCGAAAGCTATCAGAATCCCATTTCATTAATTTGACGTGCGTCCATTAAAATATGAAGTGATATATTTGTGTCTGGGAAAACAAGTACAAAATAATGAAAACTGTCTGTTCTGGATATCACATTAATTCCCAAAGTGGTGAAACATCCAAAAAAGTTTTAATAGAGTTGCCCAAATTGTCAAACTCAGGAATAACTGGACCGCTGAGAGTATAACCAACTT
This sequence comes from Gonioctena quinquepunctata, assembly GCA_018342105.1. Classification (NCBI taxonomy): domain Eukaryota; kingdom Metazoa; phylum Arthropoda; class Insecta; order Coleoptera; family Chrysomelidae; genus Gonioctena; species Gonioctena quinquepunctata. The sequence goes on along the minus strand of JAFIRS010002284.1, from coordinate 11,467 downwards.
GGGGTGAGACGATTTAAGTTTGATCGACAGGCTATCGTAGAATGTTTTTGTCCATCAACCCTTATTGAAAGTTTCATTATAAAAGGGAGATTTCTGAATTCACTCTCCAATCAGATGAACACCCGCCCCGCCCTGGTTTTTCAGTTATTTGGACAGGAAAACAGGATTGAATGTTATTACTTTTTTTTTATCCATAATGTATACGAGAACTCGATTTGTTGAAAATATCAACAGGATGTTCATAAAATCAGATGTGGAATCATCTGCGACTGAAAGATAAACCTTAGTCAATTCACAGAAAAATCTTTCTATCCATATTCAATTGAGAATGTTTCCCTTTTCAACATGAATACCCCACAAGAGGTTATCTTGACGATGGAAGATAGTGACTAAGGTTCATCTTTCAGTCGCAGATGATTCCACATCTGATTTTATGAACATCCTGTTTATATTTTCAACAAATCAATTCATCATACCCCATGACAGGTTTTGATGTCAGAAAACCCTAATTTCAAAGTGTCTCTCCAAAAGGAATGATTCTAACTTTTTCCATCTTTGCAAAGTGGGATTGCTTCTTGAAAATGTCTTTCCCATTTCTTCCGGTCTCCCTGATGATCGTGGAAGCGTGAAATAGATTTTCGTCGACAAAAATGTATTGAAGACCTAGTGAATGCGATGTCTCTCCTGCGTCAATGTTACGAATGATTTCTGGCGGGTACTCTCTTTTGGAAAACATTCTTCTTTGCCTCATTCATCTCTATGAGTTCTTAATCAAGACTGAAATAGAAAATCAAATAACGATCTGAATGAAAACGCAAATTTTTTATTTCAGATTTTTTCTTTCGAATTAGGGCCTTTTTAGAATATCTGTCAGATGTAGTTCAATGTCCAGCGTGGCTTTAGCCGGAGAAGTAGTTGTTTTCTGTTAGACATTAACAAAAAATAACTTCATTTTAATCGTGGATTTTTCAATTCACAGAAAAATCTTTCTATCAATATTCAATTGAGAATGTTTCCTTTTTCAGTATACGAGAACGTTGTGTGGATTAACTGGGATGGTGCGAGTATCAGAAAAACTGCAATGAAATAAATCAAACGATTCAAACGGAAGAAAATATTTCGTAATGTGATGAAAAACCATTCTATTTCATTGTCACTGCTTACTTGGAAGAATATCTTTAGTATCGGCTCGAAAGGCTTTTTAATAGTTTTTCTGTTTTTAGGAAAGTCAAAACCTGTCAACTTGATACTATTTATACACTATCTGTCTTTCTATTTTTTTTCCATGAACTACTTCTATATTTATCATTGAACAAAAATAAAAATGAAAAAAAAGTAACATTCTCCTTCCCAGTAATTGTTCCAACAGTGAGAATAGAAACAAGAACAATTACTCTTCTTTCTTCTCGACGTCCAATACACAAAGCCCCGAAACGGGTCGGCCAAGAATGGTTCCATTTGAAAATTTCACGTCCACCACCCTTATCTTGCCATCTTCACCGTGATAAACCTGTACCACTCGTCTTTTTGGCCAAATATGCCTCGGACCATTTGAATCTACCACCACCACGATATAATTTTCCTGGACTGATCTGTTTTCTTCGAACCACTTACTTCTTCTTACAAGAAATGGTAAGTATTCTAAAGTCCACCTCTTCCAAAAAAAGTCTGCCAATTTTTGTGAAAGAAAATTCAGATCCCCTTCTCCGGTGGATGAGCAAGGTAGATCACCATAATGTGTTCCGATCAGAAAATGATTATAGGTGTCAAAGCCTCAGAGTTATCAGAGTCGACAGATACGTGAGTAAATTGCCTGGAATTAATTATATTTTCCACTTCAGCAAATACTCTTCGGAGAACTTATTCTTGTGGAAATCTGGTTGTCAACATTTCTTCCATAATTTTCTCCAAGGATTGTATCAATATTTCCCAATGTGGAGCTGACGGTGGATTGAAAATCCATAAGCATATCTAATCTATCCTTTTTACACTAGGAAAACTTTTTATTTTATCCAACAACATCATGATAATGTGCTCAGGATGTCCGAATGATCTTTTTTTCCCGATTTCAAAAATAAACCATTGTTACACCTATCTTATGTCGTAATTGTATGGACTCCTGGTCACGTTGAAATCAGGGGTAATGACGCAGCAGATGAAGTAGCTCGAAAAGCAGTTCTCAATGAAGACAGACACAAACAATTATGTAAGACCAGGCGAAGACCAAGAACAAAAAATTCACAACAAATGGCAAGAAGAATGGAGCAACACCAGATAGATAGATAGTTTATTGATCCAAATGCGAGCTTATAAAGCTATAGGACAAGTCAAAACAAAGTACATGTATAAATAAAGTTATTCATAAAATACAATACATAGTTGAATATAGATAAAATGAGACACACATCAACGATATCAACTCACAAAATCGATAAAAATATTATAAATATTTGAACAATTATAAATGTGAACATGTTTGTTATAACAATAAAATAAAATAAAACATTAAAAATATTCAAAATATTCATCAAGGTTGTATGGAGTAATGCCCAATAAAAATGCTTTGATTTTTTTTCTGAAAATATGCGTCTGTTCTATTACTTACAGCCATTTGGAAGTACATTTATAATCTCAGTCCTATCCCGTTCAGTGATTTTTGAGAAATGGTGAGATGTGAGGGTGGTAAATGCAAGTCGTTTTTTTTCCTCGTATCATATTGTTTGTGGCAAACGTTTTTTTATTCGCGTGAATATATGTTATGACTTCTAAGATAAACAGACCAGGAAGTGGTAGAATTCCAAGTTTCTTGAAAAGATCTCGACATGACGTCTGCTGGGAGACGTTTGCAAGGCAACGTATTATTTGATTTTTTGCGATGAATACGTCTTTCGCTGCTGGGGAGCTCCCCATTATTGTAATTGCGTAGCAAATTCTTGATTGTACCTGGGCGTGATAAAATAGGAGCAAACTAGGTTTGTTCAAAACGCGTTTGAGGATTCTAATTTGGTAGCATTTGGAGTGTAGAGAGCTAGTCAGATTATTGCAATTTGATTCAAAGCTAAGATCGTTGTCGATTATGATACCTATTAATTTGAGGATGTACTATGTTCAAGAGGTGTGCCGCAGATGTTCAGGTCCAGGGAAGGTGAATTGGTGTTTTGCCTGGTATGAAAAGTAGTAAAACTTGTTTTTGACCTATTGAGAAACAGAGAGTTGTTGCTCAGCCAACTATGTAGGGCATCAGTTGTGTTGTTTATTTTATCTTGAAGTTCTACTGCGGATTTATCACAGAAAAGCAGGGTAGCATCATCAGCATACAAACAGGTGAAGGCTCTTGGCAGAACAGTTGACAGTTCATTTATATAAATTATAAAGAGTATAGGTGCTAGGACGGACCCTTGGGGAACACCAATGTTATTTTGTTGTGGATTTGAGACATGGGTTATTGTTTTAATATTGTTGGTGTGATTGATTTTTACCCGCTGGATTCTTCCTTCAAGAAAGGAACTGAACCATTCGTGAGGTTTACCTCTCATACCATTAAGATAAAGTTTATCAAGCAATTTTTCGTGTACTACACAGTCGAAAGCTCGACTAAGATCGCAGAAGACTCCTGTTGGATTTTGTCCAGATTCAATAGATTGTATAATGTTTCCATAAAAAGAGTTAATAGCACTGATAGTTGAATGTCCTGTACGGAAACCATGTTGATCGGGTTGAAGTAAGTTATTCACGTTCAAAAAGTTGAGGAGTTGAGAAAGCATAGAATATCCGAAAGTACGGAAGGCACTGTGATTGGCCGGTAATTTTCTGAATCATGCGGGTCTGATTTTCTGAAAATCGGGGAGACTAGTGCATTCTTCAATCTGTTGGGATACATACCCTCTTGAAAATATATGTTTATTATATGAGTGAGGGGTTCGATGATGTAATCAGCAATTTTCTTAATCAAATAACCTGATATTTCATCAGGACCGCAGGAATGTTTTTTTTTTAGTTTATATTTTATGATGTCCCTAATTTCTTCCTCTGTGACATTTTTTACAAGAATACTGTTAGCTATACTTCTCTGAGAAGTGCTTGGAGATTTTCCTTTTGTGTTGATTTTATTGATGGTATCATAAGGGGCCTGTATGAAAAAGTTATTGAAGGCTTCGGATATTATTTGTGGGTCCTCAGTTTCTTCATCATTCAGTTTAATACAAATGTTTTTATTCGTGGAGGATCTTCCGTTCAGCATAGAAATAATACCCCATGTAGTTTTATTAATTTGGAAGAGGTATATATTTTGTTGTTGAAAAATTGGCTTTTCGTGATTTTAACGAGCTCATTGTGCTCTCTTTTTGAGATTTTATATGTTTCTTTCAAATTTGAATCTTTTTTTTGGGCATAAAACAGGTGTTTCAAGTTTTTGCTCGATTGTTTGATGCTGTCATTAACCCATTCTTTCCCATTTTCAGTATTTTCAAAGGTTTTAGTCGTTTTTCGTGGACATCTTTGATCAAAGTTTATCGTGAAATATGTTGAATTTCGTTTCAATGTTTGTTGCTGAATATACGTCTGCCCATGTTTCATTTTTCAGTTCTGTTATGAAGTTGTTGATGTTGGAATCACTTAGTATTCTCTTGGAAGTATATAAGGTGTTATTTTCAGGTATATCGGGATTTCTCACACTGAAGGAGTAAAATATTGTTCGGTGATCTGATATGTTATTGTCCAGGACTATATGTTCGTCGTATTCTGAATTATTGCTATAGATTTGGTCAAGAATTGTTTGTGCTGAAGAACAGACACGATTATACGATGTCAGTAGATTGAAAACTTTGTTACAACATTTTTTCCTAGTGAATTCAGATTGAAGTCACCATTCAGGATTATAAATATATTTTTGCTAAAAATTTTGTCTAATAGAGAATTTAGATTTGTAGCAAAGATATCGAAAATACCGGATGGAGATCGGTAGCAAGTTAGTATTATATATTTTATACCAGGCAAATACTCCCATGATATACCTGTTATTTCTATATTTTTTTCGTCACAAAATTTGTGGAGATCCAAAGGTATAACATTCAAATTGGATTTGGACCATATGCCGCCACCCCAATTATTTTTTCTACAGAAGTAGTTGGTTGAGCAATAGTTTGGAAAGTGATAATAGCTTATATTTTCAGCCATACACCATGTTTCGGTCAGACAAATGAATTTAGGGTTATGATAATCAAAATAATCTCTAATGATATTGTCCAGTTTTTTTGGTTGAGACACTGTATGTTCAATAATAAAAGGTCATAATTCTCACTCACATTGATTCCACCTGAGGCTACACTGAAGCTACGACTGCGATTGGGCCACACACATCTCACATCCTTTCAATTTCTTAAAGAAATGGACCAACCCCAATGTAAACACTGCCATGTCGAACTGAAACATATACTGACAGAATGCAGAAAACTCTTGGATGTTAGAGAGCAAATGCATATCCCCAACTCAATCAACAAAATTCTTAGCAATGGCATAACATATCTGAAAAAAAGTATAACTTATCTGAAAGCTACCAATATCTTCCAAAAAATCTGAACTTCACGAATGCGGCTAATGATCCCAGCAGTCGACACCGCTAAAAAATATATATATATACAATATATATATATATATATATATATATATATATATATATATATATATATATATATACATATATATATATAAATATATATTGAAAAAATACCTGATATTTTTCGGAAAAAATGTACTAGTGCATGTTTTTCCAAGACTATTTCCCTCATTATTTTTGAACCAATCATATGGCCAAAATTTCAAACTAGAGAACCAATTAGGTCAGTTTTATAGTGATAAATTAACTCCTATATAAAATGTGTCATTTAAAGATGACTGTTTTGTCATTTTGACAGCGATAAAAAAGGTCCATCGTTTTTTATCACCGATAAAAACACCTGTTCCTCTTAAGCGTATACATCTAGTATGCTTACGTCACTTTAATGTTGATAATTGATACTGAAACATTACAACATGAGTCGTTTTGGGGAAGTTTCGACTCAACAAATAACAAAAAATATAGAAAAAGCAATCCCGCAATCCACAAAAAATACTAAAGCGTCAATATGGAGACAATTTATGGAGTTTTGTCAATACGAAATTACGAACTGTCGAAAATAACTCGTTACAAAAAGTAGCAGATATATTGAAGGATTGGGCCTTTAATAAGAAAAAGTGGAATGGTGAAGATTATAAAGAATATGCAGTTAAATCAATTTGGAATTCAACTGCGAAGATGATTCAAGAAAAATATTTCAATGAATACAATATTAAATTTGATCCTTCTGCCCACATAACTTTTAAAGAAGCTCATGATGCAGGAAATAGTAAACGGAAAGAATTACAAGTTATTCCAGAGAAAAGAAAAGTGAGTTCTGTAGCATTGAACAAGAAAGATATAGTAAAATTGGCAAAATTGTGGAATATAGACACCCCAGAGGGATTACAAAAAAGATTATTTCGTATAGCTTCTTATGAATTAGCTTGGAGGGCGGGAGAAGCTGCAAACTGTAAAATTTACCATTTTAAAGAAGAACTTTAACAAGAATATTTGAATACAATACAATATTTTCAAAGACGACACAGGGTGGGCAGACAGCAAATGGATAACAGAAAATGAAATGGATGAAGGTATTTGTCCCATTGCATTGTTAAAATTACTGTTACAAAAAAGAAATGAAAACATTACAACTGAACGACTTTTTTTAACTCCAAATCCCTTTTGAAAAAACAAAAATTCTAAAGGTTGGTACAAAAATGTTCCACTGGGTATTAATACGATTTCTACTTGGACCAAATATTCTGCAACTAAAATTGGACTCGATATTACATATAATAAAATTACCAATCATTCGAACCGTGCTAGTACAGTTTCCCAGTTAGCCAAAGCAGGAGTAAGTGACCAACAACTTATAAAGATAACGGGACACTCATCAACATCTTCTATTAAACGCCACCTCTAAATTGATCATGAACATCACGAAAATCTTATTAGTTCCTTACGAGCCTCGAGTGAGAAAAATCAAAATGAATATTCTACATGTGTGAATACCAGAGAAGAAAATTTTGAAATCAGTACACCAAACCAAACAATTTATAACAATTGTGTATTTAATAACTGTTCATTTAAATAATTTAATTGTATCAATAATGATAATTATTGTTGTTGTTCATTCATATATTCGGTCGTTAATTTATCTTGCCAAAAAACACTCCAGCTTTTCTTTTACGGATAAATTTCTCTTTAACTCAAAATTTTTCCATCAGTAATTTTGCTCGAAAAACTGACATTTGACAAAATCACTCGACCTTCGGTCTCGCGATTTTGTCATGTCAGTTTTTCTCGTAAAATTACTGATTGGCCAAATTATTTCGTTACAAAAAGAAATTTATCCGATAAAAAAAAAGCTCTTGTGTTTTTACTGGTGATAAAACGTCTTCTCGCTGTTTTATACTGATAAAACCACTAGTAGTTTCGATATTGTTTTGCGATAAAACGACATTTAGGTCCTGTCAGAATTACATGTCAACACATTCAATTCCTATATAGGGAAACAAGAAATGGAAAATTGATTAAATGAGGGATTTTCGACTCACTATTACAATGATTTGATAATTTTATTGAAATATACCTTTTTTAGCACGTTAAAAACCTCAGATTTTCAAGTAAGGCAATGAATAATTGAAATCCGTTATTTTCATAACATCGACAATAATTCTGGTGGACTAGTGCATAGCGCACAATACACCATTATTAAAAGACCAGTGGACGAACTGCTGAGGCGTATGAATGCAAAGCTAGGATCGGTAGTTCGAGCCACGGCGACTTCAAAATGTATTTTTCAAATTCAACTTATTTTATTTTTTCACATAACACCACACAAATCCAACCCCAAAAATATTATTCACACATTTTATCACCCCATCTCAATTCATTACACCCCGAAAACTAACAAAAGCACACCAATATCACCATCATATTTATTCATTATTTCAAGTTGGCAGGTGGCCCTCGAGATAGGGCCATTGCTTCATTACTACAAGAGCCTGGGGTCGATCCCCAAGCGATCCAACATGTTTATTCTAAACGGGTTTTTCGCCATACAAGCCACTTTTTCCCGGAGTATATCTCTGAACTCTCAACACAAACGTAAAAATTTTCAATATGATTTTAATAACTCAAAAACGTTGTATAAATTTCTATGGAGACAACAATGACACATATCAAATGAACAACTTATACCCTAATATAGAGAAAACAGCTTGAGATCGGCTGGGATCGGCTCTTTCGAAGAGGGTGTAATTGCGGTTTTCGCCAATTTGTCTCTGGGGTGTGCGCGAACATCCCCCAGGGACTTCCGAGCGCACTCTGAAATTCCATACGAGCTGTATATATTGTAAATATCTAGGATCAAGTTGAAATGTAATCATCGAAAAGGCACAATAAATCATTCTAGTGCTTCATCAGTCTCTCACCCGATTTTTTTATAGTTTTCATATACAAACATATTCGATATTGAATAATTTATATATATATATATGTATATATATATATATAATTTTAAAAAAAATTTATCTGTCACTTTTTTGTATAATCGACAAAATGGCATCGCATGCATTTTTAAATAAGTAATAATTATTACAATCCTTGATCATTTTAACTGTTTTGACGTTCTTAATATTTAGTTTTTCATCTTTCATTTGGTTGCAATTGTCAAAATCCAATGTCAACATATAAAGCAACCAATCTCATCGACCCAGTAAGTATTGGTGTTGATTGAGTTATCCTCCATTAATTTTATGAATTCGCTTGTGAATTGTAGCTTCCCTGAAGATGACAGTATCCACTGTCGAAATATCGGAATTGAAGTGTTGAAAGAGTACACGTTTTGCTTGCTGCTTTACCCAAATAGCCTTTTTTCCAAATATATATATATATATATATATATATACAGAGTTTCCACTTTTTTAATGGGATTGTATTGGTAACTTTTAAACCATAAGAGTTAGAAGGTCGGTCAAATGGAGAAAAAGTTACATTCATAGAAGCATTGTCAAGCAGTTCAATCAAATCAAATCGAGATTATCAGGGCCGGTTATTGAGATATCATAAGAAAAGTAAATTCTGTCATTTTGATTTTTCTTTTTTTCCCACTTTATTTCGAATATTATCAAAAAATGTCACAGGAGTTTTTTATCCGACAGTAAATTATACTCAATTTGACATAATCAGATTTTGTATCCAACGTTTCGTACGCTCTGGGCCACCCTCAACCTCATTTTTTTCAATACGGACCTGCATATTTTCGACACTTTTCGAAATAACTTTCAACGCTGAATTCAACGATATATCATACAATGTCATTCAAAGTTGATTTTCAGGTGATTTTGACCCTTATCCAAATTTCTTTGGGTCGGATCTGTATTACATTTAGGTACCCTAAGTTTAATTAACAACATACAATACAATAATGATTCCTCGCGAGAAGATTGAGAATGTATTGGAAGGTATTCAAGGAGACGAAATAAGCAAATGTATAAGAAGTATGGGTTCAAGAACCGCAAAGTGCATTTTACAAAATGGTGGACATTTCGAACACTTACTTCATTAATGTTCATCATTTACTTTCGAATAATCATTTGATTTTTCTTTCATTAAATGATAGTTTCGTTTAATTATTATGAATTAGGTTTTTCACCTCTTGAAATTTGTAAATAATTATTACTTGTTTCTTGCTTTGATTCTGTTACGTTCCATTCAGTTGAAGATGAGTAAGTTGATTTTCTTATCGAAATGTATTGCATGTTGTTGATTAAACTAAAGGTACCTAAATGTAATACAGATCCGACCCAAAGAAATTTGGATAAGGGTCAAAATCACCTGAAAATCAACTTTGAATGACATTGTATGATATATCGTTGAATTCAGCATTAAAAGTTATTTCGAAAAGTGTCATAAAATATGCAGGTCTGTATTGAAAAAATGAGGTTGAGGGTGGCCCAGAGCGTACGAAACGTTGGATACAAAATCTGATTATGTCAAAATGAGGATAATATACTGTCGGATGAAAAACTCCCGTGACAATTTCTGATAATATTCGAAATAAAGTGGGAAAAAAAGAAAAATCAAAATGACAGAATTTACTTTTCTTATGATATCTCAATAACCGGCCCTGATAATCTCGATTTGTTTAAACTGCTTCACAATGCTTCTATGAATGCAACTTTTTCTCCATTTGACCGACCTCCTAACTCTTATGGTTTAAAAGTTACCAATACAATCCCATTAAAAAAGTGGCCACTCTATATATATATATATATATATATATATATATATATATATATATATATATATATATATATATAAATATATATATATATATATATATATATATATATAGATATATATATATATATATAGATAAAGAGAAACTTGTTTTGCGTTACTCTGAACGCACTAGGAGTACGACTATTGATATCGTGGGTTGGCCTATGCTGGCATCTGTTGGTGACCTGGTAATGTGCACGAAATTTCGTGCCATTAAAATTCCACGATATAAGGTCTAAGCTTCGCCGCACAGATTATAGGTGTCACTATCTATAATTTGATCCTTTTCATATATATATATATATTCTCCATATATATATATATATATATATATATATATATATATATATATATATATTCAGGGTTTCTTGACATGTTTTTGGGTAACCTTCCACAGTCTGAAAATGAAAATATGATCAGGAAAATGTATACAAGTGTAGAAAGGGCAAACTAATTAGTTCACCCCGATAAGTTATTGCGTTCACCAAATTATATTTCCTATAGAAAAATGATTCAATTAGTCAATAACTTGCCGTTCTAAATTTGTCTATCACAATTTTTATTTTATTTTTTAATTCAAAAGATACTTCTATATATAGTTTTTGCTTGACGTTTCGGGGACTATATCTGCCCCCGTTCTCAAAATCTTCTAAATGTCCTTCAATTGTTTTAATAATTTGGATTTTTTCTCGCAGAGTCTTTTTCGCTTTTTTAACTGACGGATGTCAATTGAGATCTGCCAAAAATGTTTGAGAGTGACGTATTGCACATTTGATATATGGGGTGTTGTTCAGATCAGTTTATTAGCATTCTACCATATCTCACTTCCTCTATGAGTAGAGGTAACCATGTATGATCCATTTCAACAGAATTTGTTGAAAAGCAGTTGTTATTGGAAAGAAGAATACAGGCCGTTCCTTTCAATTTTCTCCTCTCTTGATGTGGTTCTTTCATCAAGATTTTGTCCTATTCCATTCAATCGTATGATCGCCATTGGATGTGAGGATACGTTCTGCAATTTTTGATCCCGTTATTTGTCGATTTTTGATGTAACTCTGATGTTCACTTTGGCGCACTTCCAAT
>JAFIRS010002283.1:200000-232916 GCA_018342105.1 Gonioctena quinquepunctata | reverse complement strand
ATTTGAACTCCTGAAGTCTACCCATATGAGCGTTGGAATCTGGACTTTGATGAAAAAACTATTCTCCCCAGCTTACTATGCTTTAGGGACTTTCAACGTAGTTATTATGAAAAAAGTGAGTGAACCTCTTACGGACCTTGAAGCATTTCAACAGAATCCCTGTTCATCATTGATTGTTTACATCAACCGAATGCTACAAAATCCTCTACAGTGGATATCAAGCTGGAGTTCGAAACAAGAAAAAACTAAATTTCCAGCCAACACCAAAGTCTATGCACTCATTATACACGACACCTTCTTGACTTACAATGCATTGGATGGCTCTGTTCGTAATTCACTTTGAAATGTTCAATATTTTATTTTTGTACTATATCTGAATATTTTAAAGTATATCAATAATGTTTATGTGTAATGGAAAAATAAATAAACAAGATTCTGTAAATATATGTTTTATTTCATATCAAATATCTACATGATCATATTCATCATATAGTTGATATTTCTCGATGATGTCATCAGGTAGGAATGGTAAAAGGGTGTGGAGAAATCCTTCCAGATCCAATTTGATCATTTCTTCACAGAATTGTTGCAAGTTTAAGGCTCCTTGGCTGAATTCCTCACAAAGTATTGTACCCTTGACATACTTCTCGGATAAATGTGCACATCTTTGGATTTCATCTTCATCGAAGCAAACATTCAAATCATAGACTGTAGCATGGAGGACATCTTGACTCAAAGCATTCAAGTAGGAGTTCAATCTCTCGATGGCTGTATTGATGTCCACGGCTTCCGTCCAACATTGACTCGAGTAATGCATCCACATATTGAAAACTGAAACGAAAAAGAATTGTTAATATATTCCATTGATATTCAAATAATTTTACTTACATGAGAAAAATGTGATGCTCCAAATATAGTACTTCTACACTGAATGTTATTTTTAATGGAGAAATATCTATATTCAACATAAAATCACTATATCCTAACTATTAACATATAAACAATATTATCATTTAATGTAGTTGAATTCTACTAGAGGACGGGGTTCTCAAACCCCCTGCTACTTGTGGACTCTGACCCAAATATGTTATTGTATATTTGAAATCTGAAGCATTTATGCAACTGACATCGTCGGCATTGAATTCATCGAAATATTTTTTTGACAACCATGATTTGAATAAAGTATCATTATCATCACGTAATGTCATTAGAATAGATCTCCCATATCGGGTTATATAAATCGTCATACCAAGTATGTTGAAAGCTTTACCGATGGGTAATGATGATTTGGTCTTTGTTCAAAAGCTCCCACCATCTTTTCAATTATTGAAGAATTGATTCTCTTCTAATCTACAACTTTTGGAAGAAAAGACATAGTAAGACTGTATGAAAAAAATATAGATTATTTCACCTTATAAAAAATACACTCCTTAATTGAGAAACTTCTCGTACTCTGTATTCACTCTGATGATATTATCTAACATCTGATTTCTCATCAACGACTCCACACATTTTATAAGAGACATCCCACCCCATTTCAGTAGATGGGACTGTGAAGGTCATTACACACTTGACCATCAACACACTCATCAATACTCCAGTTCCTCTTAACTCTCTCTCAGGACAAACACCCTCCTCGCTTGGAGAGTGTAAGGATTCATGAAGGTCATGATCACACATATTATGTATGCCTACACCACAACTTTGGTTACGGTCAAATAAAAATCTCAAGATCAAATCTTAAGGTTGCCGAAACAAACCCAACATCAAAACTCAAGATCAAATCTCAATGTCAAAACTTAATGTTATAAATCTCAAGCTCATATTCAAGGTCAAAACTGAAGTCGAATCTCAAAGTCGATGAAACCCAATGTCAAAACTCAATGAAAAATCTCAACATCAAAACTCAAGGTCAAATCTCAATGTCAAAACTTAATGTTATGAATCTCAAGGTCATATTCAAGGTCAAAACTGAAGTCGAATCCCAAAGTCGACGAAACCCCATGTCAAAACTCAATGACAAATCTCAAAGTCGAATCTCAAGGTCAAACACACACACACTGCACACCTGCAACCATTCAAGGTCACACGTGACGTCATAGTGGTGGGGGAGACCCAGAACCGGCTTAAATCTCCTACTCGAGTTCATGGTCGTTGAGCTCGTTAAAGAACCCTACCTCTGAAACAACAGAGGATTCGGCAAAATTTCCAGTTGGGAGGAGTGTGCTTACCGGCGTCGGTGTTCAGCCTTGGTAGCAAAAATGGGCCGACGTTAAATAAAGAAGGAAAAAAAAAATTATTCTTGAAATTTTCAGGAGGGCAAACTTAGCATATGAAATAAAATTCAGCATGTCTAGGGAAAATTCAGTATTCAGTGTCGTGTCCTGTTAGTGGATGAAGGAAAGCCAATACGTTCTTGACAACACAGGATCATTTGAGGTATATATTATCATACACTCCTGGGTGATAATTATAGTTGTAGAGCTTCTCAACATGACTGATTTGCTCGCTTTCGTGACTGTTCGGTAAGAATCTTGCAATCGATTTCAAACTAACTTCCTGATGATACTCGAAACTTCAAACATAGCTCAGAACTGGATGACAATACAATATTGGGTTGCTTTCTCGACTGTCTGTTTGTTTGTCTGTAGAACGTTTACGGAACAAAAAGTGAGGTTAGAGTGACAGTATATCTCCACCGCACCAACAGAATGATCCATCAGTCGATGTGTACTGAATTCAACTGCCTTCCAAATAGTCAGTCAATGTAACAACAAAATTAATAACAAATAAATCAATAAATAACATACTAAACATCGTTAGAATACATAAAATAGTATGACACATACATGCCCGTCAAATTGAAAACAAGCAAACTAATGGGTTAATTTGATTTATTTTACCATGTTTATATTAACTCGCTTCCGTTGTCTGTTTGTCCGTTCGGTATAAATCTTGTTGTAATAATAATAATAGTAGGGAGCAATCCATTTTAAACTAACTTCCCGATGAGCTAGATACTTGAACTCCAAACATAGCTCTGAACTGGATGACAATGCAATATTAACTCGCTTTCATGTCTGTCGGTTTGTCTGTAATAATAATGATAGTAAGGAGCAATCGATTTCAAACTAAGTGAAATAAACCTGAAATTTGCCACATGTCTCTGTTATAATTTCATCAAAATGTTTAACCATTCACATACAAGACTAAAAAGCAAAGAATAATTATTTAGTTTTTTTTTTTAATTTACCTACCACATTTATAAAACGTACTAAAAAGTATAAAATAAATACACCTAGCCCCATGCAGATCCCTGTGATTGTGAATTTTCAAAAACAATGGAAGTAGTTGTAAGATTTAAAACAAGAAATGTGGTCAAATGCAAAAGATAAAATTAGGGAGTGTAGGGAGTAGCTGTTGTTGAGAAAACTCACATAACAGTTCATATTTGCAGTGCAATAAAATTGTTAGTTACTGAGGTGAACTATTCATGCATCAATTATCTATTGCATGCGCCCCACGTTTTTCGTTTTAGAAATCTGTATAGGGTTGTAAATCTGTATGGGGCAAGGAAAAGTTATTTTAAACTTTTAGTCCGTATTATAAACGTGGTATATTGAAAAAATATATTTACATTTCTGGTTGACGTTCAATAAATATTGGAATTGTTTTTTTTATATTCAGAGGTTGATCAATCTTCACATATGCCAAATATCTTTGCATCATATCAAAATAATGATTCACTTGGATATATAATCATTTGAAGCTTCTACTATAAAAATCTCTTCTGAACATTTTTTCCCATTGAGTATGTAATAAAAAGTATATATTTATCAATTTTTTTATGGAAAACCACTCTTAGATTGAAATGTATGATTTTTTTCTTGAAACAAGATTTTCCACAGTTTTCACTTAGAATGAGTTGTTGGTGTTCTTCTTTGGTAGGTAAAACCTTGAATTTCAATTGAAATGAAATTTGGGGTATTTCTTGTTGTCTGAATGGAATAGAACGGGTAGTCGTTTCTGTTCTAGTTAGGGATGGAACCAGTAAATAGTGGGGTTTTGCAGCAAATAAAAGAGAACTCTTTAAAGGTTGTCCAAGCTTTCGGAAATTTTATTAATGATTTCCATCATCAGGGAGAATCTTTGTTGAGAATGATTATAAAGGTGTTTAAATATGATGTTTCACACATTATGAAGAATGAATGATGATATAATACAGTTTAAAATAACTAGTTAAGTATTAAAAGAAGGATTATCCCAATTTCTTTAGGTGACTGTCATTTCCCCATGTGGGAAGAAGTGTGAAGTAACAGGTAGGTACTTCTCAGCTTTTATTAAAATGCGCTAATAAGTTAAAAATGATTGCTTTGGATGTGCGGCGTAGGTTATTCCGTGAGTTGTAGATTCAAAAGGTGGTCGCTTTTGTATTCGAACTGAAAACTTTACGCGACTAGCTTTTAAATCTATAACTAACGGAATAACCTACGCGTTCATCCAAAGCAATTATTCTTTACTTCCTAGAGCATTTGAATAAAACCTTGTATTCAAAAAGGTTTTTTTCATTATTATTTTATTTTGTGCTTTTCAGTAAGAATGGTCTATGCATTTTTGTTAATGCATAGTCATTATGAGGCGTTTTTCCCGTAAGTTCTGAGCTGTCTAGTTCTTCAATGAGAAGACCATCTGAAGATTAGCTTGGACCATCATCACAGAGATCGTCCGCCATCTCGAAGCCCCCATTTTCATTTCATAAATTTTGACAAAAAATTAATAATCTTCGATCCCGAAAACTCCCACATACCAATTCTGAGTCGAGTCACACAAATCTCGTCAGACATCTCAGAACCGCCATTTTGTTTTTTCTTCAGAAGAAATTGCATAATGCATTGTCACGGGAACTATGAACACCTGCCAAATTTCACGTCAATCGGGAAACTAGAAGGGGGTCAAATTTAACTTGTAATATTTGATTACAGACAGACACCGGGACAGGTGAAACTAAATACAAGTTTGAAAAACTTTTTTACAAAAAATCAAACCGACGAAATACGGAAGTGGAAATTAAAAAATAAAATAAACCTTCTTAGTCTCAATAACTAAGCTCCTGAACTAATGTAAGTAACTAATTTTGAGTCGCCAAATAAACAAGCAAATGAATTAGGTTAGGCGTGAAATGGGGGAGTTGCGCGGTGACATTCTGATAATTTTTTGAAGTAATTTGATGATCTTCGTTGATTGTTCGTTTG
Organism: Gonioctena quinquepunctata; assembly: GCA_018342105.1. Classification (NCBI taxonomy): domain Eukaryota; kingdom Metazoa; phylum Arthropoda; class Insecta; order Coleoptera; family Chrysomelidae; genus Gonioctena; species Gonioctena quinquepunctata. Next base: position 227,664 of record JAFIRS010002283.1, on the reverse strand, counting down.
GCGCCGACTCGGAATTAGTTACTTACATTAGTTTAGGAGCTTAGTTATTGAGACTAAGAAGGTTTATTTTATTTTTTAATTTTCAGTTCCGTATTTCGTCGGTTTAATTTCTTGTTAAAAAGTTTTTATTTTTCAATTTTTTGTGGCTGAAATCTACTTATTACTACCCACGTGTTTTTTTATTACTTCCAAAATACTTACTCACTCACCTTACTTCAACTATTACCAGTTAAATAATATGATTATCTACTTGCACTATTTGTTGTAATATACATTATTTTTGTTATTCTGGTTAGTTTATTTCATTACTTTGTATATCATTCCATCCTTTCATAGGATATAATGATTGTGACGGATGTAGCAGAACAAAAATAATGACTATAGCGATCTGTCATTGTCAACTACATATGTGTGCCAATGTTCACAAGTGAAAAATCAATTGTCCCCTATTTTTCTACCCATAACGGTGGATAATTTTATTCGAAATCCAAATATCATCTATCTCATCTCATCTATGAGTTATACCCTATCTAATAAAGAAAGAATCATCCAAATCGAAAAACCCAGTACAAAGTTATGCCTGATAGAATCGGTTAACGGACCAGAGTTCAGAGGGTGAGTGATCAATATCCTTCATTTTGCTCCCTAAGGGGTGGATTTTATCTTTTAAATTCAAATGGGACCAACTTTGAAGTACACCCTATCCACTGTAACAAGTGATGCGTGGTCATAATAAAAAAAATATGCGTCGACTAGAAAACCTTCTCCTTTCTGGTTTCGTCGGTTAAAAATGGAAATCTTCTGGTCCACAAACTTCTAAATGAATTTTCTTCATAAGATGTTACAAATTATTGACCTAGGATTTCAATTGTTATCCATATATAGATCGCTTTGCCAGATCATTGCTCTCATAGAAATCTGCTATCAAAGGGTGTTATGCAATGATAATTGATTGTTTTTGTATTCGGTATTTTCTAAATATCAATATATAAATCAATCATCCAGTGGTGTGACTTCGCCTTATCTTTTGTTTATGAAGGTTACCCCAATAGTCAATGCCCCCCATAATATTGAAACTGTCACCACATGTGCTGCTTAGTGTTTGACGATACGGGTAGGGTAGCATTTCCACATTAGTATTCTGAATGGGCACAAATATTGATATTTATATTATCGAATATCGAAAAGGTAAAAAACAGTAACTTTCAAAACGTACCGAGTAACATGAAATCTCCAAACTTGACTTCGTTATGAAATATTGAAATATGGCAGAACTATTGAAAAACTTGCGTGCTGAAAGAGCACAAGTTGAGAGTGCCTTAACGAGGTTCAATACGTTCATCGATAAATTTTCTGATACTAAAATCGTTCAGTTATAATTTCGATTAGAAGATACCAAACGAATTTTGCATAATTTTGACAAAATACAAGATCAAATTGAGATTTTAGATGAAGATGAAACGCAGAATACAGAACGTGAGGGTTTTGAAAATCGCTTTTGTCATGTTATGGAAATAGCAAGCTTAATTATCGAACGGGTAAATATTGCTAAAAATCAGGCATCGGAAATGACGAGCACCTCCCAGAATCAAGGGTTAACAAATAACCCTCCTCGAAACACAACAAATGTTAGATTTCCAACTCTTGAATTACCAAAATTCTATGGGGAATACGAAAAATGGGATCAATTTCGGGATATGTTCCTAGCATTAGTACATAATGATGTTAACATGGATAAAATTGAAGAATTCTTCCATCTCATGAGTTGTATAGAGGGGGAGGCTGCGAAAGTAATCGAATGCATCGAGGTTACTGAAACCAATTATGGAAACGCAGGGGATCTATTGAAGTCTAGATATGAAAATAAATCATTAGGTGTTAAAAATCATGTCAGAGCATTAGTCGAATTGCCAGCCATTGCTAAAGATGTCCGTTCAAATTCACGAAAATTAACTGATGATATTCAAAAACATGTTCGATCATTGAAAACTTCAGGAGAACCGGTTGACAGTTTTTTTTTTTTATGTTCTGGTTCCCACGAAAGGGGATATCCTGTAATGTTCAGAGAACATCGTGGGAACCTAGGGAAAGAAGGTAGGAGTTGGTGTTCTTCTTAAATTTCTGAAGGTTGTATGCCTCGGGGAACACCTCCCTAGGCAATGAGTTCCAAAGCCTCGCTGTTCGTTGGATGAACGAGTCTTTGGAAAGTGATGTTCTGCAGGTTTCCAAAGTGACCACGAAGGGTGTGATGACTGAACTTGACGGGTTAATCTCGAAGAGACTGCCAAAGCAGGAACGATTGTTGATATTTCAGAAGAGCATCGCCCATGAAAATATCTATAAAATAGAGACAAATCGCCAACTTTTCTACGGTGTTCCAGACAAGTGAGCGAGTTTGTAAGCGAGGCATCACCGACGAGACGAATTGCCCTTTTTTGGACAGAATCCAATAGCCTCAGGATATGTTTAGGTGCCGCACTCCAAATATGGGAACAGTATTCAGGACAGGTCGGATCTGTGCCTTATAGATCATAAGCAGCTGACTGGGGTGAAATAGCTCTTGGCACGAAACAGAAAACCAAGTTTTGGGATGCACTTTGGCAATGGACCTCACGTGATTTTCCCAGGAAAGGTTATTGCTGATAGTAATACCAAGCATCGATATGGATGGCTTCAGTGGTATGGTTACTCCTGACAAAGTTATGTTAGGCACAGTGAGATCGGCTTTCTAGAGAAAAGACATGCTTGTGTTTTGTTTGCATTGAATTCTACCAAGTTATTAGATCCCCATTCGAGAATTGTTGCCAAGTCCATATTTATATTATTAACATTTCTTCCTCGTTCATTTCTGGTTTCACGGGCTGATATAGGGCCCTGGAAGAGAAAGCGGTATGGAGGGTACTATCATCGGCAAAGCTGTGTACTGGACATGAAGTTGCTTTCAACAGGTCGTTGATGTGAAGTCGAAATAGTGTTGGTGCGAGAATGGATCCTGCGGAACACCAGCATTTATGAGTAGAGTGTCAGATGAAACTCCATCGACCACTACATGGAGAGACCTGTTTGAGAGAAAACTAGCAAGCAGAGAACACAGCTGAGGGGGCAAGCCATAAGACGGAAGCTTGGCGAGGAGTCCCTGGTGCCAAACTCGATCGAACGCCTTGGAGATATCTAATGCCACAGCTAAAGTTTCTCCATGCTTTTCAATAGATAGCTGCCATATATGTGAGATGTAAGCGAGCAGGTCACCAGTTGATCTCTGATGGCGGAAGCCATATTGCCTATCGTTGACAATTCCTGAGTCTTCCAGATATTTCATGAGCTCGATGTTGATGGCTTTTTCCATGACCTTTGAAATAATAGATAGCAGTGCGATAGGTCTGTAGTTGCTAGGTAGGGCCTTCTTGCCTTTTTTAGGGACTGGCTGTACTCTTGCAATTTTCCAATTGGACGGAAATACCCCAAATTGTAAGAGTGGTTGAACAACTTGCAAAGAACAGGTGTTAGTTCGGGGGCACATTTCTTGAGAACAATCGGCGGGATTCCGTCAGATCCACAGGCTTTGTTGGTGTTGAGACCCAGCAGAATCTTTCTGATAGTACGTTGGCGAAAGGTGATCTCGGGCATGTGACTGTCAATAGGTGTAATGTTCGTGGGTTGTTTTCCCGATGAATCTAGAGTGGAATTTCCAGCAAATAGGTGCGCAAAGATATTGGCTTTTTCCTGGGCAGTCGTTGCTAGTGTTCCATCTTCTTTGGTTAGGGGAGGAAATGAGCTGGAAGTGAAATTTCTTCCCACAGCTTTGGCGAAAGACCAAAATGAACGGGATCCGTTGGGACATTCAGCAAGTTTTGATCTTATTTTGGCTTTGTGGGCATCTTTTGAGCATTCTATTGTCTCTTTACATATGCCTCTAGCCTCGACATATGCTGCTCTGGTCTCAGGGCCCGGATTTTTCAGCCATCGATGGTATGCTGCCTGTTTGGAAGCCACAGCTCTAGAGCAGTTTCTGTTAAACCAGGTCTTATCGGATGATGTTCTTCTTTCGGTATTCGGTATGTAAGTTTGCATCCCCAACATGATGATTTCAGAAATTGTCTCAGCACATCGTGTTGGATCTACTGAAGAGAAACAAACTCTCTTCCATGGAAACGCTGAGAAAAACATACGAAGACCTTCCCAGTCGGCCGAATTGTAATGCCACATGAGACGGGGTGGTATTGTGCAGCTCGATGGTAAATGGAAAGAGCATGTTGTGGAGATGAGGGTGTGGTCAGAGTTTCCAAGTGGGGCACAAACTTCTATCCTATACGGGTCAGGATTGGTGGTGAGGAAAAGATCTAGTGTATTGGCAGACTGGTTGTTGACATCAGGGATGCGGGTTGGTAGCTCGACCAGTTGTTCTAGACCATGAGTGATGGCGAAGGCCTCGGCTTGACGACCTGCATCATCTGTTTTGTTAGAGAATTTGAGCCAGGCAGCGTTATGTACATTAAAATCTCCCATGATTATGGTTTCAGCTGTTGGATGGTTCTCCTGAATGTAGTCCAGTTTGAGTGATAAAAACTCAAAGAGGTCGTTGGGACACGTTATTGATTTATTTGATTTCGCGAAAATTAGATGTTGCTAGTCAAAAGGAATGGGAAAAAACTCTTATCGTTAGGAAAAAAAACATTTCCCAAATTTGATGATCTAAGAACCTTTTTGAATAATGGATATAATAATAATAATAATAATAAATGGACTTTATTTTACTTGGCGGATTCTTCCACTCAACTCAGCTATTGGAAACATTACATAATCATGGGAAAACCGAGTCGATCAATAAATTGGAAAAATATCAAAAACTTTTTATCAAAAAATATTCAAACGACAGAGCATTCGCACACGTAACAACAAATGGAAATCATGGTTCATACAGCGGTTCTTGCTTTCTCTCTCTTTGGATATATATATATATATATATATATATATATATATATATATATATATATATATATATTATATATATATATCAATGTGAAAAACTAGAGTTTATTCCAGTGGCATCCCGCTTAGCAGAAATAAAAAAAATAAAATTGTGTACCAATTGCTTACGTAAAAATCATACAACCATTGACTGTTTAGCACAGGGATGTAAATTGTGTTCAAAAAAGCATAACACAAAGTTACATTCAAATAACGGACCAGGGGATACACCCTTGGAAGTAAATGAGGTCAGAACGCCATCTGAAGGACCTTCTGTACCAGATATATCAGTTGCGACTCATTGTTCAGAGCGCGATCAACATATTTTATTGTCCACGGCTATGATATCAATCAAGGGTAAAAATGGCACGTGGCATAATTGTCGAATTATACTTTATAGCGAATCACAACCAAATTTCATAACGAGCGCCTTATGTCAAACTTTGGGTTTCACCGGCACCAAAACGAATATACCAATTGTTGGCGTTGGAAACTCACAAACGAAAATTTTCAACAAAATTCGTACGGAAATCAGATTACATGGAGAATTTTCCGCTGAATTGACGTTTTCAATTCTGGATAAAATAACCGAAAATCTACCGTCCTTTTCATTTGACAAATCTAAAGTAGGGATTCCTTTCGGTTTAACGCTAGCAGACACAAATTTCAATATTTCGTCAAAGGTGGATGCCTTGATGATTTGCTTTTGGTCGATCGAATTAGGTTGGGTGATAATTCACCAAATCTACAGCGAACTCTTTTAGGTTGGATTGTTAAGGGGCCAATGAGCGCTAAGGTAATCCCTAAGAATAATCTGGTCTGTCAACTTTGAACATAGAAAATCAAATTGAAAAATTTTGGAAAATCGAAGAATGCTTGACAACAAATAATTTCTCCTCTGAGGAACAACAGTGCGAAAATCGGTTCGTTGATACTTTCAAACGAGAGAAAACAGGTAAATTCGTAGCTAACAGCGTTTCCGAAACTCAAGTTAAAACCGATATTAGTCAGTGGACGTACCATCAGAAGAAAACCCCGCTGGCATTGTACCTCGCGGCATTGATCCTAGCAAACTTGAAAATAGTTCTATAGGTGGCTCTCTTTTGAAACGCATCATGTGCCAACTTGGCATATACATAATGACATAAACGAAATAAATGCACTCGAAAGGCGCACGGTTAAATTGTCATTTTTGACTATAAACGCCGATTTTAAACATTTTCAATGAATTTTCATCGCTTTTCCGGTTACAGCGAGTAGTAGCTCTAATTTTTAGATTCTATAAAAATTGACAAACCGATCTGAAATATCGGAAAACGGGAGATATTTCTAGGGAGGAAATAAACAAGGCAACGGTTAGGTTATTACGACTAGCTCAACGGAAAATGTTTCCAGAAGAAATCCTCACATTTGAGAGAAATAAATCGCTACCACGGGAATTCGAACTTGGCATCGCTCAATCTGTTTCTAGATGCGGATCATCTAACTAAGGGTTATGAGTCGCCTCAAAAAATTGGATTTGTCATATGATACAAAATTTTCAGTTGTGTTATCTCAAAAACACGCTTCAACTGGGCTCATTATTCTAACGAGCATTATCGATACCTACCTCAGGCAATTTTAACTTCCTTGCGTCAGTGTTATCGGCCCATTAAGGGAAAGGATGTCTGTGCGAAGCGTGCTAAGGGAAATGTTTAGTTTGCTTCAGAGCGAATCCGACTAGCATGACTCGTATTATGGGAGACCTGCCCACAAACAGAATTACTCAAAATCATCCTTTTTGTATCACGGGCATGGACTTTGCAGATCCTTCCAACATAAAAGATGGAAAACTAAGAAATTGTAAAATTATAAAGGCATACCTATGTATTTCCATCTGTTTTACAACGAAGACCGTCCATTTAGAGATGGTGGGTGACCTGAGCAGTGCGGCTTTTCTCAATGCTCTGAAAAGATTTGTTTCTCGCCGAGGTATCTGCAAAATCATATACTCCGACAATGCAACCAATTTTGTTGGAGCTCATTACGAGATAAAACGCGTTCAAGAATCTTTGAATCAATTTATCGCTAAACGAAAAACCTCGAATTTTCTATTAGAAAATAATATACAATGGAATTTGATTTCTCCTCGCAGTCCTCATCACGGTGGGTTTGTGGGAAGCCGCTGTAAAAATAGCGAAATATCACGTTACTCGGGTAGTAGGAAACTATAATTCAACTTTCGAGGAATTAGCAACTATTTTGGCCCAAGTCCAGTAACCCAAATGACTTTAGCACCCTAACACCAGGTCACTTCCTCATCGGTTATCTCCTTATGTCCATTTCTCAAACAAACCTCACGGAACTTCCACCGAATCGATTATCGCAATATGAACGTTTCCAACAAATCGCTCAACATTTTTGGAATCGTTGGTCTCAGGAGTACTTCAGTAATATTCAACAGCGTTCTAAATGAAGGGAAAACTACGTAGACTCTCTCAAGGTTGGATCCATGGTTATTTTGATCGACGACTGTGCTCATCCTCAACATTGGCGCCTAGGAATGGATACAAGAGCTGCATCCAGGTTCAGATGGAGTTATTCGAGTGGTTAGTGTAAAAACATCTACGGAAGTTACCAAACGCGCAGTGCAGAATCTATGTCTTTTGCAAATCGATTGTCATACCAAAAATGAACGCGCAGTATGAAATCCACCAACTTCTATATATAATTATGGAAACATTGTATTGAAAGAGTTGGTGCTTTCAAGGGTGGCGGCATGGTGGGACTTCGCCTTATCTTTTGTTTATGAACGTTACCCCAATATTCAAGTGCGCCTCATAATATTGAAACTGTCACCACATGTGCTGTTTAGTGTTGGACGATACGGGATAGCGGGGACAGGAAAAAACAAATACCACCCCCTGGGGAAGAGACGAGATGAAATAGACTTGAGAAAACACATTGCAACTGATCTCCGTTCTGTACACAGAACTTTTCTAACTGTTGTTTGTTGTTTAGGTTTTAATTATTTTACGGCTGTCTTGTGCAGAAAATAAAGTCGTTTTGTTATCTATGTGAGTGCATCAATTTATGTAACAAATCGAACGAATAATCAAATCGAGACTTTTACATGGTCCTTCAGCCGAATGGTTATCGCATCGTTTATGGATTACTGCTGCTTCCGCTGAAACGAAAAGTGGAAAAGCTGTTCATCGCAATTACTGAAAACGAATCGTAAGTTTGTATCATTTTTATTCATTTCCATTTCCACATTAGTGTTCTGACTGGGCACAAATATTGAAATTTATATTATTGAATAGCGTAAAGATAAAAAACAGTAACTGTTTTGGAAGTTCCCGAGTAACATGAAATCTCCAAACTTGACTTTATTACGAAATATTGAAATATGGCAGAACTATTGAAAAACTTGCGTGCTGACAGAGCACAAGTGGAATGGTTATCGCATCGTTTATGGATTACTGCTGCTTCCGCTGAAACGAAAAGTGGAAAAGCTGTTCATCATTACTGAAGAATCGTAAGTTTGTATCATTTATTCATTTCCACATTAGTGACTGGGCACAAATTTGAAATTTATAATTGAATCGTAAGATAAACAGTAACTGTTGAGTTCGCTGAAATCTCCAAACTTGACTTTATTACGAAATATTGAAATATGGCAGAACTATTGAAAAACTTGCGTGCTGACAGAGCACAAGTTGAGAGCGCCTTAACTAGGTTTAATACGTTCAGCGATAAATTTTCTGATACTGAAATCGTTCCGTTAGAATCTCGATTAGAAGATACCAAACGAATTTTGCATAATTTTAACAAAATACAAGGTCAAATCGAGATTTTAGATGAAGATGGAACGCAGAATACAGAACGTGATGATTTTGAAAATCGCTTTTATGATGTTATGGAAATAGCAAGCTTGATTATCGAACGGGTGAACATTCCTACAAAAACAGGTAGCGGAAATCACGAGCACCTCCCAGAATTAAGGGTTAACAAATAACCCTCCTCAAAACACAACAAATGTTAGATTTCCAACTCTTGAATTACCAAAATTCTATGGGGATTACGAAAGATGGGTCAATTTCGGGATATGTTCCTAGCATTAGTACATAATGATGTTAACATGGATAAGATTGAAACATTCTATTATCTCATAAGTTGTATAAAGGTGGGGGCTGCGAAAGTAATCGAATACATCGATGTAACTGAAACCAATTATGGAAACGCATGGGATCTATTGAAGTCCAGATATGTAAATAAATCATTAAGTATTGAAGATCATGTCAGATCATTAGTCGAATTACCAGCCATTGCTGGAGATGTCCGTTCACATTTACGCCTCATAATATTGAAACTGTCACCATATGTGCTGCTTAGTGTTGGACGATACGGGTAGCGGGGACAGGAAAGGACAAATGCTACCCCCTGGGGAAGAGAAGAGAATATGGTAGACTTGAGAATACACATTGCAACTGATCTCCGTCCTGTACACAGAACTTTTCTTACTATTTTTTATTGTTTAAGTTTTAATTATTTTACGTCTGTTTTGTGCAGAAGATAAAGTAGTTTTGTTCTCTATGTGAGTGCATCAATCAACGTAAAAAATCGAACGAATCGAGCGAAGAATCAAATCGAGAAATTTTACATCCAGACCATCGACATTATCATAATATTTATGAATTAAATATATACATAATCTAAATACTCGAACAGATATAGAGGGAAACTATCAAAAACAAGTTTGCATGCCGAAAAAATTGAAGCTATATAACTTTCATTCCATTATGATTAAATATACAGTGTTAGTTTATCATAATGAAATGGAAGTGATCGAATTTGTTTTTGATAATTTCCCTCTATATCTGTTTGAGTATTTAGATTATGGATATATTTCATTCTTCGAGATTCACCAGAAAATAATGTAATCAATTTTTACTGATGCACAATTTGACCCCGCTATCTCCTTTTTTTACATTACAAGCTTTTATTTAGTTTCACCTGTACCGGTGTCTATCTGTCTGTATGTATGTCTGTCTGTAATCAAATCTTGCAAGTTAAATTTGACTCACTTCTAATCGTGCGATTGATTCGAAATTTGGCAGGTGTAGATAATTCCAGTGACATGCGTAATGATATTTGTTGGAAAAAAACAAAATGTTTTTTTTTTTTATTAAAATTGGTATCTAGGGGTTTTTGGGGTCGGAGATATAATTTTTTTGTCAAAATTCAACATGGAGAGTTTTGTGATTATGGTCCGATTCTATTCAAAATTGGTATGTGGGAGTTTTCGGGGTCGAATATATTTTTTTACAAGCTTTCATTTCTAGTTTCACCTATCCCGGTATTCTGTCTGTGATCAAATCTTGAAAGGTTAAATTTGACGCACTTCTAATAGTCCGATTAATTTGAAATTTGGCAGGAGTACATTATTTCAGTGACAATGCAATATGAAATTTTTGTGCCGAACTAGTTAATCAACATCATGAATACCAAAGAATAAAAAATAAATAAACGAAAAAAAAAACGAGATTCTATTAGTTGTTAATGAAAACAGAACCAAAAATTTTAAAATAAAATGAAATGAAAACATTTTTACAAATTTTTATACAAATGCATTGAAAAGGAAAAAATAATATCTTTCATTGTATGATCTAGGTTATTCTGTGAGTAACAGATTCAAAATAAGTAATAGTGCGCGGAGATTTTGAATCTGTTACTCACAAAATAACCTGGATCAAACCAATGAAAGAAATTATTTTTTCCTTTTAGTGCATTTTATAAAAACTTGTCAATAAAAATGTTTTTTTTTTAATTTTATTACCACTGTACTTTTGAGTTACAAATTTTGATGGTCCGAATCTTGGTCAGACATCCTTCAACAAATATTATCACTTACGCGTAATTGCCTATGATTTTGATTTTTCTACTAGGCTGTGCAATTGTTTGGTATCAATTGAAATACATAATCGACAAATGATACAAACTTCCTTGGATGCAAGCAACATTTTATAACCGATGCGCAACTCATACCACCTCATCTATATCCTCAAAATCCACAGAATCCAAAACACCAACATCATTGCGTGCTTTGACATAGTATCCCTCGTATACTCACTCTGGGAAGGGGGCTATTGAAAAAAGATTAAACACGATCTGTTTTCAAACTTTAATATCATAAATAATCACATATGCATAAATAAATGAAGAATATAACTGAACAATAAACAATGAAGGTACTTTAGAAAAACATATTGTAAAATATGTTGAGTACCCTAATTGAAACAGAAGAAACAATATGTTCGAGTTTTCAAATTGCAAAGAAAAATGACAATATGAACCACAATAACCTAAGCAGTAAGAATCCAACAACCAGCTTTGGTGATCTGGTGAGCCCAATATAACCTGCAAAATAAAAAAACATTCATGTCAACTGTTGTGAAACCGCACTCCATAAATATAACAGTAATTTGCACTCATTTGAAAAAAAAGGCCAAGAAACACTGTTTTATAAAACAAATTTTTATCGACTATTTCCCACACCATTTTTAAAGCATTCGAATGATTCAGAAAATCATAGGGACAATCAACCAAATCAGTTTCATAATGATGGTTGTTTTATACTAATTAGAGTCTTATGATGATTTTTTGTTGATCAAATAATGTGTCTTTGAATTACTTCATGAATTTTCTTTATTTTTAGTAATAAAATAATCCATTCCTTGAACATATCCTTTGAACACTCAATTATGAAAATATTTCATATTTTTATTTTTGAAAACCAACTTTCCAAATAATCTATGAGGTGGCGTAGCGAGATCGTCAGGAATCAGTACGAAGGTGGGAAAATTGGACGGGGTTTAGACATGCCGAGTACTTCTGCTGATCTCACCATGAGGTGAAAGATGAGATCATTGTCAAAAAGACGCACCGTGAACGGTTTCGTGCGGGATGAAATGGCGTAACATGTTCGCAAAAACCGAAAACCTACATAATTTAGATAGGAACCTGAGTGCCATGGTGGGTACGTCATTTATGCAGAGTACGTGCATCCACACCAACTTGTCCTAATTATCTACAAGTCTATAAGTCATGAAATATTAGAAAATATCAACAAAACTTTCAATTTTCATGAATAAATTATCAACAATGGTTACATACTCATCCAGATACTTGAAGATCAGTTAATTCTTCATAAAAACGTCGTGAATGCTAATAGTTTAAGATATAAAGATGTTAATAACTAACAAATTTAATGGGTTCCTTGACTTATGTAGACAGAAATAAAAAATTGCGATTATAAATATATTTTTTTTTGACTTGATTGTTTCTGTAATTTTTTCTATAGAAGAAAATATCACATTCAGTGATTGTGTATAACAAATTGTTTATTAATTTTATAATTAATTATGGGCAGAAAATTGTACAACCTTGTAAAGAGTAAAGTTCTCTGATCTTTAGATAATGAAAAAAGTGAAAGACTATAAAAAACAATTAAGAATTTTTTTCAATCATATTTTCTAATAAATGAAATTTAAAAATATAATCAATCTATTTGTTTATATTTTCCTCAAAAAATAGCACTGAGAATTAAATTTTAATCTAATAGTATTTTCGCATAACAGAATAATAATAATTAATATGAATAAAAAAATCCACCTTTCTATTAATTTTCTAGTTTTTTGTTGGCTTCAATAATTAATAACTAATATATTATAACAAACAAATATCCGAAGCCTTTCAAAGCAAAATATAAATAAAAAAAATACAAATAATGTAAATTACTGTATATAATACTCAACATCAACAAAGGTACCATATACATATTTTATCATTATCATAAGTTGTCCATGAACAGAGGCTAATCTCTCAATAGGGCACCACCTACCTATACCCACCTGTAACAAGTGTATTCATATTAAACCATACTCTATTTGAATCCCCATATTCACTAATCTTTTATTGTCAATACATACTCCATTAATTATTTTACACATACTGTACATAACTAATTTTATTAACATGCTATATTTTACTAATATTTTTCTGTCAATACTTACTCTAATAAATATTTTATACAATCTGTATATAACTGATTTTCTATTTTATTTGCCATAATTGTTAGCCATCTAGTTATATTTGTAATCTGTTGTTGAGCAAATAAATTATTATTATAATTGAATACATCGCAATCTGATGATCTCCTATAGTATAGTTGTGATGAAGACTCCAAATTGAAATAATTTTAGTGGTTTTTATTGTTTATATGACTTGAAATATAAACAGAAACTCTAAAGAATTTTGTTAATTGAAAATAGTCTCGTTTTATGAAGAAACAGTGAAATAATTGGGATTCTTTAGCGGGAATGTTTTTTTTTCTATTTTTAAATTAATATTTGTTAGTATAGCGGCTAAGCTCGCGCGGAGCTCTATTCTCAACATTAAATTAAAACTATTAATAAAAGAGATAGAATTCCCGAAGTTGAGACTTTTTCATTGGAAATTTTTTCCTCTTCGTAATTAATTTTTTTCAAATTTCTCAAATGGTAATAGCTTTAGTAAGAATTAACACAATTTTGAGTTTGTGAACTGACTATATTATGTATATGAACTCATTATTCTCAGTCTGCTGTAGCGAAAGAGTGGATTATTTTTTGGGGTTGAAACTTGAAGATTGAACATTTGGAATTGAAAGATTGCAAATTTGAGTAATGTTTGAATTATTCATTTATTTCTATAGATCATATGCCTACTCATGGACCAGACTAGATAATATTTGGTAATAGCCGAATGAATATGCATCGATTTTCTATTCCAAATGAATTAATTGTTCTAAGCTACTGAAATGGATGCTTGGGCTATGATAGTATCTTCATAAATAAGTTTTTAATGTACTATTTAGTGTTATTCCATTTCACTTGTGGAATAATCTAACTAACTTATTGTTAATATGAAGAGTGAATTCGAAAATATATTGCATGAAGTAGGAATTGATACGCCAGCTTTCATAGACAAGTCATAATAATTCCAGGAGTTTTTGAACTTCCAGTCATGTTGTGTTTGATATGAAAACAAATTTCAGAATTCTGCAATCTTTTGTTCTGCAAATCTGAAATAGATTTATTTATTAATTAACCCGGTATTAAATTTTAATCATCGATAGAAATTTTCGATTCAATGTCAATCGAATTATTTGTTTTCAAATTTTTTATCCGTATGATTAATCTGAAAATATTTCTTTGGCGTTTTATTGATTTGAAACCTATGTGTACCAGAACGTACTTTTTTTCTGTGTGTTCTTAATATATTTGAAAAAGTTTTTGATTTCTGTCGCAAATGAAGATGAATGGCGCTTTCACAATAACTTTTTGTAATAATACAATTTTTGCATTTCTTTATCCTGTACACATCCGGAAAATTTGGAATTCGAGTGGACGACTGGGTTTGCAACCACAGTCGGTTCTGGTTCCGCTGAAATATTGCATATTCTTAATATTATATTGGAATATGCAAACAAGTGTTAAGAAACTATATGAGATTCTAATCATAAAAGGAGCCCACGGAATAACATGTGCTCTACAGAATGATTCCTATGTTATTTCAAGACGAAACACATCATGTTCTCAATTGCGAAAAGCAAGCCAATAGAAACGATTACAGTTAGCGAGCCCAGAATAATCCTATGTTACTTATGTGCACTGTTGAACAAAGTTCAATAAAGCAATATTTCCTCAATTGCATTTTCAATAAGTCTCCAAACTCAGAAAAAAGTAGCAAATTTGGTTCACTGTTCTCTTCACTTCACCATGGTTTGAAAACTTTGAGTTCTTCAATCATGAATGGTTCACGAATTCAAAAACAATTGATGGATTCCGATGATCTATTTTTGTAGCCATACGAGTCGATCAAATAATATATACTGAATAATATTTCTAATGCAAACATTGAAACAGAAGCTGTACGTTTTGAAAACAATGGATTTGTTTTTGATCACGAATATTGTAAACAAAATTATGTACAAATTAATAAATACAATTTGAGAAAGTTCATTGATTTTCCTCATTTGGGAATATCACATCAAATTCAATTCGTAATGAGATATTGTATTCCATACCTTTTTGAAATATCGACGCAATTTGTCTTCGAAAATTAAACTCTGCAAATTATTATCCAAGATGACCACTGAAGCTATACTTTCGATTTTCGTCCCAAAATATGAAAAAATCCAATGATTTTTTTTCCAACCTACTTTGATACTTCGATGTGGATTTGTGTAGACTGTGTAATGATGTAAGATGGAAAAATTACTGTTCATCAACCCAAAAACCCAAGAAAACCATTGTTATCAATCCTATACTACTATGAAAGATGTGAGAGATGTGAGCAGTTCTTGTATTCAGTTGAGTGAAATAATTCGGTTTGACACAAATTGTTGATCAACCAACACGATATTCCCCGACCAGTTGTAAAATGATTGATCTTTTAATCTGTTCAGAGATATTAAATATAACCGACTGTACTACGATCGATTGTAGTTCATTCGCAGATCATCTCCTTGTATCGTGTAAAGCTGTCTTCATACAATCAACAGGTGGCAGTTTCATGTACACATTCCGTGACTTTAGAAATTTCAACCCAGATTCATTTCTTGTGGATTTGCATGCAATTGATTTATTTGATATGTATGACTCCAATGATATTGATGAGAAAGTTTCCGTATTCACTAGTTTACTACTTGAAATATTCGAGAAACACTCGCCGGTAAAAAACGTCAAAATTACGAAGAAAAAAGCACCTTGGATAACTGATAATATGAAACTCATGTTCAAACTGAGAGATAAGGCTCTCTCAAGATTTAGAAGAACAAAAATCAGCATCACTGGGATTATTATAAAGAAATGAGAAATCTCACGAATCGGACGGTGATACTCGAAAAACAAGCATACCTCAATTATCGTTTAACAAGAAACAAACAATTATGGAAAGAACTAGCTGATATGAACGTATATAACAACAAAAAGGTGCAGAAAACAATTCCGGAACACCTAATGCATGTTGAAGATATCAATAACTTTTTTGGAAGCATTTCAAATAATAACTCCACGCCTGACGATGGAATTATTGATTTTTTCTCAGATAATACACTAAACGATAATCATTTTTCTTACCATGAAACGAATGATGATGAAATTTATACTACATTACTGGGCATTAAATCGAAGGCTGTGGGACCTGACAAAATAAGTATACAAATGTTATTACATTGTTGTCCCATGATTCTAACGCACATATCACATATATTCAATTATTGTATACAAAGACATATTTACCCATCGAGTTGGAAACAATCTCATGTCCTACCATTGGCAAAAATCACCAATCCAGAGAATATGAGTGACCTTCGTGCAATTAGTATTCTGTGTGCCATCTTGAAAGCCTTCGAAAAAATATTGAATTTACAAATGCGATCTTACTTGAATGAATTCGATATATTGCCATCCTGTCAATCGGGATTTAGAGCTGACCATAGTTGTACAACGGCCCTGTTGACAGTTGTCGATGATGTGCAAATCTCTATTGACAATAACAAACTCTGTCTCTAAGTATTGCTTGACTACTCGAAAGCATTCGACCGCATTAATCACAAACTAGTTATAGCCATTCTTAGTTACCTAGGGTTTTCCTCGGATGCCACATCACTCCTCCAAAGTTACCTTCATAACCGATCTCATTGTGTTATACTTGATGATGAAAAGTCAAACTCACTCATTCTAAAAAATGGTGTCCCTCAGGGATCAATATTGGGCCCCCTTCTCTTCGTCCTTTATACCTCCCAATTTTCAAAGTCATTACGTTACACTTCAATGCATTGTTACGCAGACGATACACAATTGTATTCAGAATTCGAAGAAGACTATCTCAACCATGCACTCGAACAAATGAATCAGGATTTGAATTCTTTAATAACGACCTCTAATAAATATTGTCTCACTGTTAACGCGTCAAAATCTTATGTCATGATCTTTGGAGGAACAGCTGCAAGAAACCGTTGCAAGAATTTAGTTAATGTAGCCGTAGATGGTGTCCAATTACCAATTACTGAAATAACAAAAAAATTTGGGATCATACCTCGACAGTGCTCTCAGATTTAGGACACACATTACTCATATTTTGAAGCGGGGGTACATGAACCTTGAAATTATTTATTCCAGTAGAAATATATTAAACAAGAAAAGTGAACTCATGCTATGTGATGCATTAGTGCTTTCACATGCTAATTACGCAGTCGTAGTTTATAACCCGGGACTACTGAAATCAGACAGAATGCGGTTACAAAAACTTCAAAATTCTTGCATCAGACTCATCACAGGCACAAGAAGACGGGAACATGTTTCACAGCATCTTAAAAATCTTGGTGTGCTCAATATGGAGGCCAGGTGCATACTCCATTCCGCTTCGATCTTCCACAAAATCATTACAACTGGAAAGCCACCTTACCTATTCAGAAAGTTATCTTTCAGAACAGATATACACAATCTGAACTTGAGATTTCGGAATAACCTGACAGCGCCTAAACACAGAACTTCTTTCTTCCGTGGCTCCTTCTCATATCAGATTGTTCGCTTATACAACCGGTTACCGACTGAATTTAGATCATTTTCACTCAATACGTTCAAGAAAAAACTGAAACAATATTTAATCGAAAACAGCTTCCCGTATATTGAAATATGATATAAAACGAACTTGAATTGGCACACCCCTGTTTTCAACTTCTATGAATGTTTTCCCCTGCAATATTTTATTCTATATTTCCTATATTTTTGTTCTTTTTTTATTTTTATTGTTTTTATATTTTTTATTTTTATTTTATTTTTGTAATGAATATTTTGAAGATAAGCATGATCATGAATATATTTTGATGGTTGGATGGAAGAGCAAGCTCTGCAATGATGTTCATGCGCAGATATTGAATCCTGCCTTTTGTTAGGTTCTATGTACAGAGTACCTATGTAACCTTACAATAAAAGCATTTATTATTATTATTAATAAATATAATATTTCGAAATGTCTTCAATGTGTTTATATGCCTGTTTATGGTCGTCACTCCCAAACCTTTTGGTCCGTCTCATGAATGATGTGAATCAGTTTTGTATCACATTGTGTGTTTTGGAATCTGAATTTTTATGCAATACTTAGCCGAGATAAATTTCGAATGTACGAGTGGGCCAAATTGGACCTTTTAAAGGAAATGCTGTTTTCAAACTAGATAAATGAAAACCGATGGCTGTGTCCGGGGGTAAATTTTTATGACAAACTCAATGATAAAACGCATATCGATATCTATCATCGTTTCTGAGTTACAGCATGTTTTTCGAAAATATGCATTTATGAAAAGTTGCTGTAACTTTTTTCCTGTCAGAAATTCTCTGTTTCTATGAGGACATTTCCGAAGCACTTTTTCACGTAGAATTCAATGGTGTAAGTATTTTATTTTTTCAAATCATATATCAATAGTTATTAATGGAAAATAATTTATTAGAATGAGACAACCTGTATATTCTTGCATATTTCAATATAACTTGAAATTACCATTCCAAAAATGTATCACCCTGGAAATGCAGAGCTTTTAGGTTTTTTCATGTAGACTTTGAAACAAGTACGCTTTGGACGACGCGACGCGGCGATAAGACAGAATGCAAATGTTTACTCCTCAATTCATGGTTTTTATGCATTTTTCAAACAAATTTGCAATGAAGTATGAGAATTATGAAAAATGGGATATTATAGTCTGTTTTATACAAACAAATGCAGAGGCAGCAAGCAATTTGTACCACGAGAGGTATACAGAGAGAAGACAACCTTATAGAGACATTTTTCCAAGATTGCGACACAACCTAATTGATGGCGGTCAATCTGAAAAGGCCAAAATTATATGCATCGAATAGGGATAGGGAGTTGGAAGAAATAGTCGGTTTAAGAGCTCTTGCAAATAATCCCAAAACCTCAACGCGAAATTTAAAAATATCAACAGGCCCACCAAAAACTGACGTTAGACGGATTTGAAAAAAACACAAATTCAGGACCAGAAGAGTTCACAAACTCAGACCAGGAGATTTTGAACGCCGCATGGATTTTTGCCAGTGGTTCCTGGAAAATTGTAACCAAGTGCTTGATTTTTCGTTAATTGTATTTGGACAGACGAAGCTTATGTAAGCAGTGCCGGCATTTCAAAGCGCTACAATTCTCATAATTAGGTACAACAGAATCATCCTTCTATTGTGGATGGAAGGTTAAAAGATCTCATTTTAAAATTGCCGACTAACTCTAGACACGAATTAGAAGCGGCAGTGATGCAAAGTTTTGCTTCTCTCACTTCGATTGAACTAATTAATTCGGCAAGAAATGTTCAAAAAAGGTGCCGCCTGTGTGTAGGAGGAACTGGTAGACATTTCGAACACCTCCTCTAAAGAAATATTCTGTTCTTCTTTGTTCTTTATTATTATCATTATTGTTGAAGTTTCATTCATTAGTAGTAAATATAGTATAAATTGTAATAAGTTTTATTAAAACTATGAGTTTTAGTTACTGCTGTGAACAGCTTCCTTAACATTTGATAGCCACTAGTGAACATTTGCTTTCTGTTTTATCGCCGCGTCGTCAAAGCCTACTTGTTCAAAGTGTGCGTTTCAAAGTCTACATGAAAAACCTGAAAGCTCTGCATTTCAAAGGTGACTATGGCAAAATATCAAGTGTGCTAATTTAAAAAAATGATTTTACCAATAATAACTATTGATATATGATTTAAAAAAATTAATTATTTAAACCATTGAATTCTACGTGGAAAAGTGCTTCAGAAATATTGCTCTAGAAACAAAGAATTTTCAACAGAAAAAAAAGTGACAGCCACTTTTCGAAAATGCACATTTTCGAAGAACATGCTGTAACTCAGAAACGATGATAGATGTCGATATGCCATAAAGTTTTTCATAAAAATTGACCCTCAGACACAGCCATCAGTTTTCATCTATCTAGTTTGAAAACTGGACTTTACTTTCAAAAGTGTATAATTTGGTCCATTCGGTACATCCAAAAATCACATCTACCCCTAAATATTAGAAAAATGCCTGGGATATATTTACTTTCCAACATTTCTTGAATATAATTGAAGTCAAAAGAAATAGAAACCTTGCTGCCTAAAGAGATTTGGATCTTCATGGTCAGATTTCAAGAAACTGTGATACTTTATTCGTGGATTACATGAAATGAGTTTGATATGTACATCTTCAATTACGTTCGGTGTTGAATGATCTGTAGTTCACTCTCATTGTATCAGTTTTCTTGTTTCTTTCCCAAAATATCATTGGAAATAATAAATCTCCTATCTTTTGATGGATATTTAGATCTATCTCCGTGCAGAGCCGTTAACAGCAAGAAAGAAGTATGTAATATTCTAGATCCGCTCTAGTCTTCCAACTCGAACTTTTTGGGACCATTTCACACAGAATTCAGCTGTTTTTCTCTGTCAGAATATATTCTATTGCCCCAAACTCTTGATCAGTTGAGGTTGAAGATTTTCTGTTGTCCTTATTCACTGTTGAAAACGGAATATAATGATAATAGATAAATAAATATAAAATATGTGTGTTTCTAGAGAAAAATTTGAGTACTCATACACTAATGGCAACACAGTGAAATAATATCTCTATTATTATCATTTGGTATCTGAGGCTCCATATATTTCTTCAAAATACAATTAATCATTACGATCTATCCAACAATCAAAACAGTATTGTAATAAGAGAGGAGTCATCAATTGTCTAGGTCGTACAGACCCTGTAGTAGCAGTAACGAGTTGATAAGTTATAGTAATCCCATCATTATCTTGATTTCGGTTTCCAGTGCTAATATTTTTGTTTCGAAAACGCAGAATTATTACATCTTCCATTCCTGTTCATTGGTTATTATGGAACGATGAAAAGCATGCATTGAAGCAATTTGGATGTTTTTTTCCTTGAGCTTTGTATCAAATGATTCTTCTTTTGAATGTGTGAATTGAGAACTGGATAAATCACAGCGGTCTCAATATTACTTATGTAGAAAGCACTGACGTCGAGTGTTTCTGCTATTATTACTCATTTCCTTGTTCCATAAGAAATTACTTATTTGAAGCAATCAGCCGTTAATGTGTCACATACTTATCTAGTTATATATGTTGTTTGATCAGTGTTAATCTTGAAGAAATCCGCTATTCCTAATACATGAAAGATTATATGAACATTTATTTTACCTTCTCCACCTGATTAAAGCTTCATCCAAGGTATCCATAGGATCATTTAACAAGTAAACCCTCACTCCTCTCAGATAGTGCTGGAAGAATTCATCCCAATCGAGTTTTTCCATATCACTGAAGAATAGCTCATTATCTTCATCTGACATTTTTATGCATAGCTTTCGAATATTTTCGGACCTAAATATCCATGACTTTGTGGAGAAGTATGATAGCACAGAAATGAATTTGTGTACTTTCGTGTAGACTTTTGACATCCTGTAACAAAACAAAATCTTTCAAAAATAATATATTTTGGATATAAAAGAAAATACTAGGCATGGAATAATGCATCATTTATAACAGTGGGTTGGATGAATAGACCATAGAAGCATGAAATTCAAGATATAGTGAGCCTTTAAGTGTCATTATACTCGGGGATAATGAACAATCGAAAACATCAGGGATAAGATGGTATAGCAAAACAGATATGTTAACATATCATATTAGTGATCCTCCAACTTCAAATACAACAAAATGCTCCATTTTATCAGAAGTTGCAAAAATATTCGATCCTTTAGGTTGTTTGGGTCCTTGTGTGATCTTGACAAAATCATAATACAAAAACTCTGGTTATCAAAGACAGGATGGGATGATATCATACCTTCAGATTTAGAGAAAGATTGGAAACATTTCAGAAATAAGTTATCATGTCTCAATGATGTGCAAATTGAACGACATGCTATTTGTCCTAAGTTCGTACATATTGAAGCTCACGGTTTTTGTGATGCCTCACAAACAGCATACGCAGCATGTATATATTTGAGAAGTACTGACCAGCACGGCAATATTCATGTACAACTTTTATGCGCGAAAACAAAGGTTGCTCCATTAAAATCAAAGTTAACAACACCGAAATTAGAATTATGCAGTGCTTTATCACTGGCTCGTCTTATGAAAAAAGTCAGAGATTCTCTGATTATCGATATGCCATATTTTTTGTGGTCTGATTCACAAGTAGCGCTATGTTGGATTCAAACCCAACCATCACTACTGGTAGCATTTGTTCAAAATAGAGTGTCGGAAATTCAATTCTTAACACACTCTGATATGTGGTATTATATTAACACAAAAGATAACCCTGCGGATTTAGCTTCCCGGGGAGTTTTTCCAAAAAAATTGATTTCTAATCAATTATGGTGGCATGGTCCAAATTGGTTGTCCCTAGACAGGTCGAAGTGGCCGCTTTCATCACTTCACAAACCATTTGAGCAAATAAATGATTGTAAGAAGCAAGCATTCGTTTCGACTTGTTCACAAAAACAATTTCAATTCAATAGATTTTCTTGTTTGAGAAAATTGAAAAATACTTCAAGTTATTGTTAACGTTCTGTTTCTAATTGCCAACTTCCAAAGGATAAGCGATTATCAGGTGTATTAACTGTTGAAGAATTGGCAAACAGTTTGAAAAAACTAATTCGAATTGCCCAAAATGAATCCTTTATGGAAGAAATAGGTCTGTTAAAAGATGATAAAAATTTGAATTTAAAACGTAGATTATTACGACTTTCTCCTTTTTTGGATTTGGAAGGAATTTTGAGGGTGGGAGGTCGTTTGAGGCATTCTTCGCCTAATTTCGATGGGAAACATCCCATTCCTCTAGCCAAAGATCATATATTGACTAAATTGATTTTCGAGGAAGAACATAAGCGGTTACTCCATCCTGGTCCCCAATTACTTCTAGCAACTGTACGACAAAATTATTGGTCGACTTCTGGGATGAGTGTAGCAAAAAAGATAACTCACAATTGTATCAGATGTTTCAAATTTCGACCCAAACATGTCGATCCAATTATGGCACAGCTACCAAAAGAAAGAGTTACGTGCTCCACTCCTTTTTTTGTAACCGGGTGGACTATGCAGGTCCTTTTTTATTGAAGGATAGGAAGGGGCGTGGAAGTAAGGCAGTGAAAGGATATGTGTGCCTTTTCATTTGTTTTTCTAGTAAAGCAGTTTATCTTGAACTAGTGACAGATCTAACAACTGACAATTTTATCGCTGCGTTGGGCGTTTTACTCCAAGGCGTGGTAAACCCAGTCATATTTATTCCGATAACGGTACGAATTTTGTAGGGGCTGCAAAGGAACTGAAATTATTGAGTGAATTCTTTTCAAAATCAAGTAATAAAATAGAGCAATCGTGTGCCAATGAACGCATCGTTTGGCATTTTATACCTCCCAATTCACCCCATTTCGAGGGCCTATGGGAATCAGGGGTAAAATGTGCAAAACACCATCTTTTGAGGGTCATTGGGGAGACAAAATTAACTTATGAAGAGTTTAATACCATATTAGTGCAGGTAGAAGCTACTTTGAACTCCCGTCCATTGTATCCACTTTCCTCTGACCCAAATGATATCCAACCCTTTTGTCCAGCTCACTTTTTGATAGGAAGGCCATCAGTGACAGCACCTGATCCAAATATACTAGACATTACAACAAGCAAATTGTCTAGATATCAATTAATGCAACAAATTCAACAGGATTTTTGGCGTCGATGGTCACGCGATTACTCATCCCATTAACAACAGAAGAATAAATGGGCTCAGACTTCCGAATCAATTACCAAGGGCACACTTGTTCTGGTAAAACAGGATAACTTACCACCGAGAAAATGGCTTCTTGGCAGAGTTATCGAGGTATACCCAGCAGATGATGGCGTTATTCGAGTTGTATCAATAAAAACACACAACGGAATCCTTAAGCGAGCAGTTTCCAGACTCTGTTTACTACCAGATCAAGTGAATCACAACAATGAATAATTTTTTTTTTTTTTATGGTTTGGTTCCCACGAAAAGGGATATCCTGTAATGTTCAGAGAACATCGTGGGAACCAAGGGAAAGAAGGTAGGAGTTGGTGTTCTTCTTAAATTTCTGGAGGTTGTATGCCTCGGGGAACATCTCCCTAGGCAATGAGTTCCAAAGCCTCGCTGTTCGTTGGATGAACGAGTCTTTGGAAAGTGATGTTCTGCAGGTCTCCAAAGTGACCACGAAGGGGTGTGATGACTGAACTTGACGGGTTAGTTTCGAAGAGACTGCCAAAGCAGGAACGATTGTTGATATTTCAGAAGAGCATCGCCCATGAAAATATCTATAAAATAAAGACAAATCGCCAACTTTTCTACGTTAGGACATTCAGCAAGTTTTGATCTTATTTTGGCATTGTGGGCATCTTTTGAGCATTCTATTGTCTCTTTGCATATGCCTCTAGCCTCGACATATGCTGCTCTGGTCTCAGGGCCCGGATTTTTTATCCATCGATGGTATGCTGCCTGTTTGGAAGCCACAGCTCTAGAGCAGTTTCTGTTAAACCAGGTCTCATCGGATGATGTTCTTCTTTCGGTATTTGGTATGTAAGTTTGCATCCCCAACATGATGATTTCAGAAATTGTCTCAGCACATCGTGTTGGATCTACTGAAGAGAAACAAACTCTCTTCCATGGAAACGCTGAGAAAAACATACGAAGACCTTCCCAGTCGGCCGAATTGTATATTCAAATCATGTTTTATATTCATCAGTGTTAATGTTGAACAATTGCATGCAACCGTTCAAGGTGGGAGTATGTTAAATACCTCTCTGGAATATTCGTTTATGGATAGAAGGCGATGAGGCGGAGAGCATGACATGACAGAAGAGATTTTCGACTTTTGTGACGTATTTCAATTTATAAGAATTTTACAATAATGAATCACATCCAAAAATCAGAGATTGATTAATTACAGTCCACTCTATCGAAGTAGAATTTATTCATATATAATATAATCAATCGATACAATATACTTACATATCTTACGCCTTTATCATCTTTATATGCATAAAAACAAAAGTCAAGAACAAATAGTAGTAATTTCCTACCCATTACCTAATGCGCGTGAAGAAAAAATACAACATAACCTCGATTCACAAATCCAAAACAAAATCGCGTCCGTTTAAGTCAGCTGAGTGAAACCACGAGCGGACTCGATTCACCCCAAAGTTAACCGAACGTCCTGACCTGATCTGATATTGCCGAGCTTCACGAAGTGGGCCGAATGACGCGCGACAATTCACGAACTTCTGATTTTCGGCTTGACCGAAGCTTCGGCTGGTTTATGGCCGAAAACAAAAATATGGCCGAGTCATGATTCTGTGGCAAAAAACAAAAATGAAGTGTCGGTCGGACACTAGTGAGTTTTTCAGATTTATTTCCATTCTCATCACAGAATTGATAAAGATCAAAAGTGTGCTATTGAAACAAAAAAAACTTTGAAAGTGTTAATTAATAACCTAATGTCTACTTAGTGAGCTAAAGGTCATTAAATTTTTCAACAATCATGTATACAAGAGATGAACAAATGGGCATGCTATTAATATTTAGAGCGAATGCAAGAAAAATTCAAAGAGCGTAGCAACTCTGTATGCTGAAAGGTATCCCATTTTTAGCATTTGTAGAAGTGAATCCTACCGCTTCTACTAGGAAAACGAGCAAAGGAAAATTTTGAAAAAGCATAGAGACAAGTCGTTTAGTTATCAAGTGCACCAGCATTTGTATGAAAATGATGGAAATTAAAAATTAGTTTATTGTGATTGGTTACTTCAGAACAATACTGTCAATCCTGACTTTGTTGCTTCGATATTGTTTTTCGACTACTTAGTCAAGATTCACGGAATGTTCAACGGACTAGTCTGCAGATATTGATTGCAACAGAATCAGCATTTAATGAAGGAAATATTTTCGATTCGTAACTATCAATAGATTCGTCGTAAAAATTACAATCTAAAGAATGTGTGTGGTTTTGGGAATATCAAACTGCCATAGGTACCCAACTGGGCAAAAAATACTGTCATATAATATTTTTCACTCATAATCATCCATGTCCATCAGATTGGTATGTCCAGCGCACTTCAGATGGAAAAATAAAAATGCTTCGGAAAAATCAAATGTACCAATTTTTCTTCTCGAAACTATGTGACTGAACTCATAATTTTCCCTAGAATCCAAGAAAGTAAAAATATACAGGGTGTTGAAATTCCCAAGTTGCGGTCGTTTCCGGTGAAACCGGAAGTGACGGGAAAGTATATGTTGAAGAAATAATCCGATCAATGAATCTCTCAAATTTTACAGGGTAGACCCCAAAAACCCTATTTCGGCAAAAAGCTCCTGAAAAATACTATGCAATGATGTAATAAAATATAGGATGCTGCAATTGAAAAGGTCGAGTTATTGCCATGTATAATTTGTCATTTTGAAAATATCGTAGTGGGCGATGGAACTTCGGCTCCTAGTTCACCTACATCTCAGAAGATTTGCTGAAGCCTAAGGAGCCGACTGAAAAAAAGTTGGTTGATTTATCTTGAATGGTTCTGAAGTTCTAAATTTTTTGTGTGTCTGTGCACGAGGCAATTTTTACACGTAAATTAACATAAGTCAAAATTGCCATAAAAAAACCAGTGTATCTCAATTTGGGACATCCTGTATATAAATGGAAATATTTCAAGGAAGTACCTCATTGTTAGATCTATCGTTCGAAAAAAAAACGATAACCTGGATACAAAAATGTTATGGACCTTGCACGCACCCCTGGGACACCCTGTATACGTGACTGACTCATAATCCGCTCTAGTGAATACAGCTGATTATTATTTTTTGGTTGAAAATGATCTCAAAAACCATCCCATGAATTTTGGCACGGTATGAAAATACTCATAGCAAATTTTTGTTCAACAACTTTCACATACTGTAACTTCTAGCTCCACCGCGGGTGCGGCGACTGACGCTCATTTTGTTGATTATTGAATATTAAACAATTATTCAAAATAAAATGCATTCGGTATAAAATTTCTTGCAAAAGTGCAACGCTACCTACCGTACAACATGGTCTCCTATGCCTTATTAGTATGGTAGGCAGAAACCCAATGGTACTTGGCACAAATCAAGCTGCGAAAAGTGCAGCAGTTAGCCTGTCTGGAAATCATGGTGGCAATATGTATGTGCCCCGCTGCAGCATTAGAGGTAATGCTGGATCTTCCAAAAATGCACTTGTGCATCCAGACTATACCAGGCATCAAACACAAAAGCTGGAAATCTGATTGGACATCTGAAGATTCTGGAAAATATTCCTCTAGAATACAGGTACAAGCCATCAAATGGTAAGCCAGCTAGGGACCATTTTGAAGTGAATTATGAAGTGGTTATGAAACAACACATATATTCGCAACGAACGGGCCTCAAATAGGAAGAAATGCATCAGTATGGTATACTGATGGTTCCAAGATGGATGAGAGGGCTGGAGTGAGAGTAACGAGTCCTAGTTTCAGGCTCTCGAAACCCCTGGGCAAAGCCGCAACAAGTTTTCAAGCAGGAACCCATTCTATAGAAATTTGCTTCCAAGAATG